>CM019714.1:20575426-20597926 GCA_009760885.1 Achatina immaculata
AACGGCAGTACCGGGGGGGGGGGGGGTATTACCAGTGTAGCGGTTTTCAAACTCTGTATCGTAGGTGTCGCTGGTGTTCATTTCTCTCGCTCGTATTTTCTATGCGCTCACCCTAAGGATTATAAGAAGAACCCTAGCTTATGAACCCTGGAGCATATGAGCAGTCTACTTTATAAACCAGAGTGCTTATGAGCATCCTATCCTATCAACCCTAGAGCATATGAGCAGTCTACTTTATAAACCACTTTTTTATAAATAGGAAACTACGAGGTTTTGGTACGGTAAAGTAAGAGAACAAATATTGTAGGATTAAACCTCGAAAAAATCGTAGACAAAGCACTTTAGTGAGACGTGAGAGAAAGAAAAATCACAAGAGAATTAACTGGGATTCGAACACGGACTCCGGTAGGACGAGCAGCCGTCTAGCCACGAGAGAACAGCGTACTATCGACTTAGCCATGTTGGCTAAGTCGATAGTACGCTGTTCTCGATAGTACGCTGTTCTCTCGTGGCTAGACGGCTGCTCATCCTACCGGAGTCCGTGTGCGAATCCCAGCAAATTCTCTTGTGATTTTTCTTTCTCTCACGTCTCACTAAAGTGCTTTGTCTACGATTTTTTCGAGGTTTAATCCTACAATATTTGTTCTCTTACTTTACTTTATAAACCAGAGTGCTTATGAGCATCCTATCCCATCGACCCTAGAGCATATGAGCAGTCTACTTTATAAACCAGAGTGCTTATGAGCATCCTAACCTATAAACCTGAGTGCTTATAACTCATTCTTATTGCCCCAGGGTTTGTGAGAATTCTAGCTTGTAAACTTTCGGGCTTACGTCCATCCTGCGTTGTAAATCCCAGGCTTTTGAGAATCATTCTTTCTCACATGCATGGCAGACATTAAAATAATATTTATAATACAGTGGTTTTCAATTCGTAGCGGAAAATGGGTTTATCGCGAGGAAAAAAAAATCCTTGAGTAGTTGCTTATTTTATTGTTTGGTTACTTAATTAGCTGATTGGCGGAGTGGCTTGTTGGTTGATTGGTTGGTTAGTTGATTGACAAGTTAGTTAACTAGTTGGCGGGTGTATCGGTTGTTTGATTTGCAGACTGGCTTACTACATGTTCAATGCATTGATTGGTTTGCTCATTGATCGATTGACTTTTAGATTCTTTGGCTGGTTGATTGGTTGATTTGACTGATAATTAGTTGGTATGTATTTGTAAATTAAATTCCTAGAAAGCTAACACGCATGTTGAAAATTTAGAAAACAAGCTTGCAAAGCAGAGTTTGTGAACACGGGTTCCACGGATTCAAAAAAGGTTGAGAAAGGCTGACCTAAATAATCATGAACTGAACCCTTCAGACAGTTTCCTCAGTTTTTAGAGAATAGGTAAAGTAAAAGGTAAAGGTAATCCTGTCATGCCTTAGAGGCACACAGGGATATGGTGTTAGTGCCCATATTTTCCTTGACCTGTCATCACACTAGAGGGTGATATGGTCAGTATCATGCCTGGCTGCCTTTCCTTCCCCAACTCCAGAAGAAGTCGGGTACACATTTCTACAGCTGGGTGACTGGGGTGCCTCCGGTCGGATTCGAACTCCCGACCTTCGCCATGAGAGACCAGTGCACTAACTACTTCGCCACTCAGACACACTTTTAGAGAATAGAGAATGTAAAATCAATCATCACTGCCGTCTGAGCCAGCCGTCGGCTGGTCCGGTCTCTTCTTGAGATTACAGCGCAAGTGAAGGTACTCTCAAGCACCTGTAAGACTGCAGGACGACGGCAGCAAGAGAGAACCTATCGCCTTCAGTCTTAGAAGCAGCGACGCTGAAATCTCATGACTTCTAGGTGAGATGAGTCAGCAGGGCGAGTATTTACACCCCACACCGGTGGCTGTGGGGAAGTGGCCCATTGGCCTGTCTCAAGGAGGGCTTAGTTGGGGGGAGGGGTTCGTGGCTGGATATAGGACTTCTGCTGGTCAGTCATTTGCATGTCCCTTGGCGAACCCTTGCCTCCCTAACAGCTCTCCTGTAGGCCTCTCGGTTGTAAGCAAGATGCCCTGCTACTGATGCATCCATTCGCAGATCATCAACGATGTTTTGCAACCATCTTCCCCTTGGTCTTCCTCTCTTTTTCCCGTTATGTACCCTTCCAAGACGGTTTTTCTCTAAATTATCATGGCGTTTAATATGTCCAAAATATTTAAGTTTTCTCTCTTTAATCCTCTTTACTAGCCAGGCTTCTTCAATATTAAATTCTTGTAGTATGGATATATAAAATTGGCGAACTACTTTGCGAGCCCTATGTGACGTTTAACGGTACGGGAAGGATATAAGATATAAGATAAGATAAGTATGGATATATTTGTTCTTTTTTGTGTCCGTGACATTTGAAGAGCTCTTCTGTAGCATTTACATTCAAAGGCATGTTTGTGTTTCTCAGCTGTTTTGTTAAGTGTCCGGGTCGCATTGTATATGATGCGAGGGGAAAGATGCATATCCTTAAAAATCTCGTTTTTGTAGTTCTGTCTGTATCTGCTAGTATCCTTCTAATAGATCATCATCGCTGATGTCAGTAGAAGTTTCTTAGACGAGCAGTGGTAGCCAGGAGTGGGCTTGTTCATTGTGACCTGCCCACTTTTCCTGGAAAGTTGCGGGGTTATGACCGTCCCTACTGGGTTTCTGTAGTGGAAGGAGCTGTACAGATGGGGTACCTATACTTCTGTTTTGTGTGTGCATTGTGTGTGTGTGGGGGGGGCCTCCGTAGACAGAGACTATTTACTATCACTGCAGCACATACACATGATCAGTAGATGTATGCTTCAGCGGATGTTGGACCGGAGGGCAGAGCACGTATACGACCCGAGTGCCGTGATGCCGATATGAACTTCATATCACACTCCGACTGTCAGTGAGAAAATTAAAGTTCAGTCTCACAAATAGAGGAAAGAGCGCCAGATAACAAAGCAGATACATCAGCTGGAAAACAGAACGATTACTAATTACGGGATCAGTTTTCAAACCAGAAAAAAAATTAATATTCCTAAATACGCTCCGGTTAGGTTCACGAGGCGTAAAAGTTGAAAACCGCTGTAGATACATCATAGGAAACAGAAATGTCTTTCACCTGCAGGGCTCAGACGTGGTCCCTTCATTTATTATGCAAGACAAGGGGAGGAAACTTCGAGGCGAAACACGAACAATGACAGATAACGAATGCAGGAGCATTATATGACCTGGGGACAGTTTTGGGGACGAATTTTATGGCCTTGTGTCTTCAGAGTTGGTAACACCTAGGATAGTCGAGACAGTCATTTGGAGGATAAATGGATGCCAACCTTTGCTGACGCAAACAAAGCCACGATGACATCTAGTCATTTTTCCCGCCTTCAGCAGCGCTGCATACCACCATGTGACCATACAGGAAAGAATTTCCTGTTTAAATTCCCCCCCCCCCTTTTTTTTTCTACATTTTAAAATATTTTTTTGTTTGCATCATGCAGTCATCTTTTCCGACATCTGTATACAAATTTTCTCTCCTTCTTTATGTGCATGTTTATTCTATATCTACACTTCAGTTTCTTGGGTAAACAGAACTGTTTCTTATGGTTCCTGTATAAAACAGAAAAGCTTGACAGTTTTGCTCGTCTTGAGCCAGCAGATGTATCTCAGTCTTTCATAATGTTCTGTAACTTGCTGTAACTTTAGAAACATTGCTCTGCTACTTGTGGCAACTTTAGAAACATTGCACTGCAACTTGTGGCAACTTTAGAAACATTGCACTGCAACTTGTGGCAACTTTAGAAACATTGCTTTGCAGTTTTTCTCACTTTTAAATCCGTTTCTTGAAATCTCTGTCGGAGTTCAATAAATCCCCAGTAGACTGTTCCCCATCCGAGTCCATGGCCCCTCGATCTTTATCACAGCATCAGCTATATAGAATTAATGTTCGAAGATTCAACGACAGCAACAATATATATAAGAATTGTTTAGAGCTTTCTAACAACACTTCGGAATCCGTGGCTCTCCTTCTTATACATGAAGTGTGTTAGTGAATTTGTTTTGATCCCGATTCTGACACTTCTCTTCATCACTTTTTGATGACCAGCTTCAGTTTTCTCATGGCTTATAATTCTTGCACTGAATGATCTACTTGTCAAACGAAGTGTCTATAACGCAAGATCAGAGAAGTGTTCTGGCCAGATACCATAAGTAATGACCTGTTATTAAGAGAGACAGACGTAACACCACCGTCGACAACGGTAGAAAAGAGAAGGTGGCAATGGATTGGTCACATTATGAGAATGACAGATGAATCCTCACCGCGAATAGGTCTGATGTGGACTCCACAGGTCAAAATAAGCTTGAGACAACCCAAAGAGAAAACGGCAGAGAAAACGCTGGTAAACTGTGGACTCGTATGGAAGACAGGCAAGAAGATAGTGAAGGACCGACAAAAAGTAGCAGCCCCATGTGTCGTGGGCAATGAATGGACAAGAGACAGGGGGGGGGGGTCTACTGCAAGCGAACAGTATGTTAGGTTAAGACCCTTTGTTCTGATTTGTTTATTTGTTTTCTCCACCTCAGGCGGCTAAGCTTTAGTTTACTCTCCATTCATGAATCACAGGAAGAGGTTTTTGTTTTGTTGTTCTGTCTGACCCATTTTTCTATGTCCCACATACACGTCGTGTCTCTTCATCAGCATTCATGATGTGAGAAGGTATAGAATCTTCATCAGTGTTTCATGGTGTGAGAAGGTATAGAATCTTCATCAGTGTTTCATGGTGTGAGAAGGTATAGAATCTTCATCAGTGTTTCATGATGTGAGAAGGTATTAATCTTCATCAATGTTTCATGATGTGAAAAGTTAAGAGTCTTCATCAACACTTTATGATTTGAGACACTTGATCGTGATGTTTAGAAGTTGCATAATCTTCATTAACACTTCATGATGTTAAAAGTTGTTTTTTTAAAATCTTCATCAAAGCTTCATGATGTTAGAGGTTATATAATCTCCGTCAGCTTATCATGATGTGGGAAATTGAAAACAGATGTTTTTCCTTATCTTCACCTTCAGAGCCAGTGAAGTTCTTAGCCCCCCCCCCCCCCCGCCATTTTGTTTTAAGCATTTACGTACTTTTTGTTTTCAGAATAAGCCTTTAGAATTAGAATCACAACATGGGAACAATCTGGCTTTCTTGTTTGTTTTCAGCGTGTTAGCCTTTTGATTTCGTCTGAAGGCAAATCCGAGCATCTGTTTTCAGTTACAGAGAATTAAGTAAATCAGCACAGAACTAGACTCACCAGGCTCTGTAATACTAGAGGGCATGTTGAGGAGTAGACTTGAGCACGTGTGGAATTGCAGTGATGATGATGATGATGATGATGATCCTAACTAAATAAATAAAGGAGATTTATGCTTCTACTCTCCGTTGAAGTCACCTCTTTCTGTACGTCTGACTGGAAACTTAAGATATTAAATGTTTTGATATGTCTTGTCTTCTGTCTCCCTGGAACTGCGAGCTCGTGTTCTTTGCAGTCGTTGCTGTGAAGACGTTGAGGCGCAGCATCGTGTCGGATTGGGAGCGGGTTATGGCGGCTATTTTTTTTTCTTCACTCAATGAGTGCAGCTAGAACAGCAGGAAAAGAGGCGGGGGTGGGGTGGAAAGAGTGTGCAATACTTCTCTAGCAGACTCCACCACCATGGGGACTATGGCGATCCCTGCCCCGTTAGTCAGGCTAGGCCTGTTACTGGGGGTACCACGGAGAGGTGGGACAGGGTCTTGGCCAGCTATGGTTCGCCAACGCTGACGCTATAATGCCAGCTATGGGTCCGCTGATTGCCCAGACGGACAGCGAGGATAAAGATAGTTGCGACCCCTACCTTCCTACAGATATGGCGAATACTGAGATAAGATCTATGCACAGATGGGCAGGATCTACCCCCAACAACCGGCAGTAACGGCCAGCCTCAATTATTCTGGCTGGGATGCATTCTTGAACGGCGGCCAGACTTTTATGTTGGTTTTACCTGACGTCCGTTTTCTTCGTATACGCACCCCCCCCCCCCAACCATCCCCACCCCCTTTTCCCAACCTGATTTTTTTTGTGTGTGGAAAAGGGGAGGAGGGGGGGGGGCCTCGGGCTTTCAGACTTAGTGAGTTCTGAAATATTCCCACTGGCGAAACAGCATGGACATCCTTGGACGTTGAGTCAGTGTCTAGTCTCTGCGTATTTTGTTGTTGTTGTTTTGTTTCACGTATTTCGGGACCGTAGACTTAGGAGTTCAAGCACGTGGTACTCGTCCTCAAAGAGTATCTTGATGAGTCCGTCCATCCTTCACTCCGTGAGCATCATAGAGGCCAAGACTCCGTTATCAAAGCAGATTTATTAAAATGCTGAACACCGTTGCTACAATTACTTTTCTCTTGGCATCATCATCATCATCATCATGTGCCATGCCGGTAGGCGTTGGCGATCATACGTCTCCACAGATGTCTTTTCTTGATATTTTCCATCAGCTCAAGTTGGTGATGCCATCGCGTTAGAATGTCCGTGATTTTTTTTTTCTTCTTTTGGTCTTCCCCTGCATCTTTTCTCCATCTATATTTCTTGTTGTTATGATGTTTTCAAACCCGCCCCTCTTCATTATATGTCCAGTTAATAATGACTGTTGTTTTCTTTGGGATTTAATTAGGTTCTTGTTTACTTCAGCTTCTGTTAGGCATTCTCTGTTTGTCGTCTTAGCTGTCCTTGGTGTTCTTAACATTCTTCTAATAAACGACATCTCTCTTGGTTCTAATGATCTTTCCATCTATCTGTTGATTGTACATGACTCACTTCCCTCATTTGTATCTGATTTTACAAAAAAAAAAAAGCTCTGTAATCAATTAATATTAATGAGAAGTGAAAAAAAAAGATTAGATCAGCGGTTACCAAATGTCTGAAGGTATATAGTTACCAAACTATCTATGTCTGAAGGCATATAGTTACCAAACTATCTGTGTATGAAGGCATATAGTTACCAAACTATTTGCGTCTGAAGGCATACAATTACCAAACTGTGTCTGAAGGCATATAGTTACCAAACTATCTATGTCTGAAGGCATATAGTTACCAAAGTATCTATGTCTGAAGGCAAACAGTTACCAAACTATCTGCGTCTGAAGGCATACAGTTACCAAACTATCTATGTCTGAAGGCATACAGTTACCAAACTATCTATGTCTGAAGGCATACAGTTACCAAACTATCTATGTCTGAAGGCATACAGTTACAAACTATCTATGTCTGAAAGCATACATGTATTAAATAAAAAGAGAATTAAATGCATAATTTTAACAACAGTAGATTCTCACAAACATCCGCGTTATATATACAGCCCTTTCACAACTCCCGGGAGTGTAACACTCCGTGCTAGAGATTACTACGCCACTCTATGTAGCATTCCTGTTACAATCTTGACCTCGACGATCTCTGGATCCCTCCTTTCCTTGTCCATGAGATAGAGATAACCCAGCACAGCTTTTTAAAGAAAGAGTTATCCAAATTACCAAACTTCTCCCTCGCCAGCTAAGGATGGCGATAACCGTAGGGAGAAGCCGTTACATGTTACGATAGCGCAAGATAACCGTAGCACGTTTAACCTGGCCAGGCATTTCTTAGTCTGGTCTAGAATAATGCGCAGCAGGAAAGTTTAAAAGAGAGCTGGGAAGAGATGAGACATCTACTGATCTCCTGGTCTTAAAACTTTGATCCAGGTTGATGCAATCTGTGGAAGTTGCAGAGCATCATCTGTAAAGCTGAACAGCCTTGCTAATTCTAGGATCTTGATAAAATCAGAATGTGCTTTCCATAGACCTTTCATAAGACCAACCTGTGCTTTCCTTAGACCTTTCATAAGACAAGCCTGTGATTTCTATAGACCTCTCATAATGCTAGCCTGTGCTTTCCACGGAACTTTCGCAAGACCAGCCTATGCTTTACATGTAACTTTCATAAGACCAGCCTATGCTTTACATATAACTTTCATAAGACCAGCCTATACTTTACATATAACTTTCATAAGACCAGCCTATGCTTTACATGTAACTTTCATAAGACCAGCCTATACTTTACAAAAAACTTTCATAAGACCAGCCTATGCTTTACATATAACTTTCATAAGACCAGCCTATGCTTTACATATAACTTTCGTAAGACCAGCCTATACTTTACATATAACTTTCATAAGACCTCTTGCTGTCTAGGTGGGAATTCAGATTAGAATTGTGCGGCAAACAGCATATCCACTCACAGCAGAACATTTGTTTGACCGCAGGCATGTGGCGTATGAGAAGTGGTTATATCCTGGTTCCTGGTCTTGATAAGTTTAACACTGCTAGGGAGCGGACTTACTTAAGTGTACTGTTCTCACGTGACTTTTTATTTAGGCCAGAATCAGAAATAGATTCCGAGAATATCCTTTTCAGTCAGTAGTATATTTTGTTGAATAGGAAGGTACAGCGTTTTATGAACAGCCTCGAAGAAGATATTGTCCGATTAGCCAGTAAGCGACCAGTAGCTGATGTGCTAGTACCAGGGTTAGCGAACCATAGTTGACCAAGACCCTGTCCCACCTCTCCGTGGTACCCCTCAGTATCATGCCTAGCCTGGCTAATGGGGCAGGGATCGCCATAGTCCCCATGGTGGTGGAGTCTGCTAAAGAAGTATTGCACACCCCCTGCTTTTTAGTTGCACTCCGGGACTGAAAAAAATCACCGCCATAACCCACTCCCAATCCGATACTATGTTATACTTCAACATCTTCACACCCTCGACTACAAAGAACAACAGCTCGCAGTTGCACTGAGAAAGAAGAAGAAGAAGAATCCTTGACTTTTTTTTGACAGGCAAAATAGCAAACCACTGGACCCCTATCATGTGAATCACCAACACGCTGTTCTCTCGTGGCTAGACGGCTGCTTGTCCTATCGAAGTCCGTGGTTCGAATCCCAGCTAATTCTTTTGTGATTTGTCTTTCTCTCGCGTCTCACTAAAGTGCTTTGTCTACGATTTTTTTTCGAGGTCTAATCCTACAAAACTAACAATGAAAGCGCCATCTGGCGAGTATTCCGCTCTTGGCGCCAAAACTGTGCGATCTAGGCGACCGTGTTCACACGATCCAGCAACAAATTTTGATGATTTGTAAAAGAGCCATCTTACAACTTCTCCAGCCTGCCCTTTGTTGGCCCAGGTCTCTGAGAAAAGGAAGAATGTTCGTCGTGCTCAAACCCTTAAATTCCACCCATCATCCATAACAACGTTTTGAAAGCCCGCGGACAAGGAATATACAAAGCCAACAATGGTGCATTGACCTCGAAGCCAACAGGAAGTAATAACCTGGATCTTCACCCGTGCGACTTGGACCCCAACTTTGAAAGTGGTGGCTGACTGGTGGTGACCTATTTGTGAAAGAAAAGAACAATTCAGTCGAACATCTCAGTCCTTTTCACCGGGTATTTTTTTGTTTCTTTCAACATGACCTCAGAGAAAACGGAGTCTTTTTAGGAGATAAAAGTCTCAGTTTATGTATTTAAGTAGGGTCGATCGGGGACAGCTGGTAACATGAAACAGGTAAAATCCATAGATCTGCCGTCCTGCTGTATCTTTGTGACAGCAGAAAATTTCGAAGCGGAGAAACTCTGTTTCCTTCTGAAAAACTGTCTTCCGAACTGTAGTATTGTTGCTGGTGTTTCATCTTACTGGAACTGCGAGCATGATGAAGTTTTGCAGCTGACGCTGTGCAGACGTGGCGGCACAGCACCGTGTCGGGTGAAGAGAGGATTTCGGCAGCTAGAAATCACACAGGAGGGGGGAAAGGGAGGGGGGAGCAGACACTGTCTTATTTGGCAATCAGCGATCCATAGCTGGCATGCTAGCGTCAGAGTTGGTGAACCTTATCCGACCAAGACCCTGTCCGACATCTCCTTTGGTGTCCCCAGTAACAGGTCTAGCTATATGGCTAACGGGGTATATATCGCCATAGTTCCCATGGGCAGTGGAGCCATCTTACATCCTACATCCTTCCCGTACCGTTAAACGCCACACAGGGCTCGCATGGTAGCTTGCCAAGTTTTCCTGTTTTCGGCGAGGCTTTCAACCCCATCAAGGGATGTTATGCCGACTAATTTGGCCTCTCTTAACTCTTTAAAGTTTCACATCCCCTGCTCCAGGACCTGAAGGAAAAAAAAAGGTCTCCGTAACCTGCTCCCAAGTGGACACGATGCTGTCCCTCAACATCTTCATAGCATCGTCTGCATAGAGCACCAGATAGAAAAGGAAGATGTAGAAGCATGAGGGACTATAGCGATCCCTGCCTCGTTATGCAGATGGGACCTGTTACTTGGGAGGGGGGGGACACCCATGGAGAAAGGGGAACAGGGTCTTGGTCGGGTGTGGTCTAACAACCATGTCAACCCCCCCCCCCCTACTTTTTCAAGAGGTGAAACAGAAAATATAACGTTTTTTTCTTCATTATTTTATCATTGTTTCGTTTCATTTTGTCTTCACGAATTTTTGTTTCAATATTTCATTTACAAAACTTCTCATTCTTGTGTCCATGATTCACAAAATCCAGTGAAACACTCACGCCCCCCCTCCCCTCCACCACCCTTCCCGCCCTAACGTTGTTGGTCTCGGGCATGCAACCTGTACAGACGGTCTCACTTGAAAGATCTCCGACCTATGAACTGTTCTCGTGGGAACGTGTCAAGAGAAGTACCAATCCCAGCGTCCATTAGGAAGAGTTCCGGTAGAGTAAACAATACCGGCGGGCGTCCGGATATGGAATAGATAAAACAGTTAACAGCTCCTGGGTAACATACAGTAAACTAAAACAGCTCCTAGATAACATACAGTAAACTAAAACAGCTCCTAGATAACATACAGTAAACTAAAACAGCTCCTAGATAACATACAGTAAACTAAAACAGCTCCTAGATAACATACAGTAAACTAAAACAGCTCCTAGATAACATACAGTAAACTAAAACAGCTCCTAGATAACATACAGTAAACTAAAACAGCTCCTAGATAACATACAGTAAACTAAAACAGCTCCTAGATAACATACAGTAAACTAAAACAGCTCCTAGATAACATACAGTAAACTAAAACAGCTCTAGATAACATACAGTAAACTAAAACAGCTCCTAGATAACATACAGTAAATTAAAACAGCTCCTAGATAACATACAGTAAACTAAAACAGCTCCTAGATAACATACAGTAAACTAAAACAGCTCCTATATAACATACAGTAAACTAAAACACCTCCTAGATAACATACAGTAAACTAAAACAGCTCCTAGATAACATACAGTAAACTAAAACAGCTCCTAGATAACATACAGTAAACTAAAACAGCTCCTAGATAACATACAGTAAACTAAAACAGCTCCTAGATAACATACAGTAAATTAAAACAGCTCCTAGATAACATACAGTAAACTAAAACAGCTCCTAGATAACATACAGTAAACTAAAACAGCTCCTATATAACATACAGTAAACTAAAACACCTCCTAGATAACATACAGTAAACTAAAACAGCTCCTAGATAACATACAGTAAACTAAAACAGCTCTAGATAACATACAGTAAACTAAAGCAGCTCCTAGATAACATACAGTAAACTAAAACAGCTCCTAGATAACATACAGTAAACTAAAAAGTAAGAGAACAAATATTGTAGGATTAGACCTCGAAAAAATCGTAGACAAAGCACTTTAGTGAGACGTGAGAGAAAGAAAAATCACAAGAGAATTAGCTGGGATTCGAACACGGACTCCGGTAGGACGAGCAGCCGTCTAGCCACGAGAGAACAGCGTACTATCGACTTAGCCAACTCTCTCGTGACTAGACGGCTGCTCGTCCTACCGGAGTCCGTGTTCGAATCCCAGGTAATTCTCTTGTGATTTTTCTTTCTCTCACGTCTCACTAAAGTGCTTTGTCTACGATTTTTTCGAGGTCTAATCCTACAATATTTGTTCTCTTACTCTACCGTACCAAAAACCTCGTAGTTTCCTATTTATAAATAAATTGTACAGTAAACTAAAAGAGCTCCTAGATAACATACAGTAAACTAAAACAGCTCCTATATAACATACAGAAAACTGAAACGGCACTCTTTAACAAAACGTAAAATGAAACTGTTCACTTATAAAGTGGCCCAGAACACTGGAAAGAAAGAGAAACAAAACAGAACAAAAGCTGTCATGGAGAAAGTTTGGCAACTTCTTTTCGAGAATATCTTTCACCCAGGGAACAGAATATCTGGAGCCGATTTGCTCCCGCCATAGTCTTTACTGTCATCATGTGCCGTGCCGGATAGCGTGAGCGATCAAGCTTCTCCATCTTATCCGGTCCTTGGTGTTTTAGATCGGCTCAGATACTTTTATTTTTCCATATCACATGGTCAGTCCACGGAGATATTTTTCTCTTGGCCGTCTGCATAGAGCACCAGATAGAAAAGGAAGATGTAGAAGCATGAGGGACTATAGCGATCCCTGCCTCGTTATGCAGATGGGACCTGTTACTTGGGAGGGGGGGGGGGACACCCATGGAGAAAGGGGAACAGGGTCTTGGTCGGGTGTGGTCTAACAACCATGTCAACCCCCCCCCCCTACTTTTTCAAGAGGTGAAACAGAAAATATAACGTTTTTTTCTTCATTATTTTATCATTGTTTCGTTTCATTTTGTCTTCACGAATTTTTGTTTCAATATTTCATTTACAAAACTTCTCATTCTTGTGTCCATGATTCACAAAATCCAGTGAAACACTCACGCCCCCCCTCCCCTCCACCACCCTTCCCGCCCTAACGTTGTTGGTCTCGGGCATGCAACCTGTACAGACGGTCTCACTTGAAAGATCTCCGACCTATGAACTGTTCTCGTGGGAACGTGTCAAGAGAAGTACCAATCCCAGCGTCCATTAGGAAGAGTTCCGGTAGAGTAAACAATACCGGCGGGCGTCCGGATATGGAATAGATAAAACAGTTAACAGCTCCTGGGTAACATACAGTAAACTAAAACAGCTCCTAGATAACATACAGTAAACTAAAACAGCTCCTAGATAACATACAGTAAACTAAAACAGCTCCTAGATAACATACAGTAAACTAAAACAGCTCCTAGATAACATACAGTAAACTAAAACAGCTCCTAGATAACATACAGTAAACTAAAACAGCTCCTAGATAACATACAGTAAACTAAAACAGCTCCTAGATAACATACAGTAAACTAAAACAGCTCCTAGATAACATACAGTAAACTAAAACAGCTCCTAGATAACATACAGTAAACTAAAACAGCTCCTAGATAACATACAGTAAACTAAAACAGCTCCTAGATAACATACAGTAAACTAAAACAGCTCCTAGATAACATACAGTAAACTAAAAAGTAAGAGAACAAATATTGTAGGATTAGACCTCGAAAAAATCGTAGACAAAGCACTTTAGTGAGACGTGAGAGAAAGAAAAATCACAAGAGAATTAGCTGGGATTCGAACACGGACTCCGGTAGGACGAGCAGCCGTCTAGCCACGAGAGAACAGCGTACTATCGACTTAGCCAACTCTCTCGTGACTAGACGGCTGCTCGTCCTACCGGAGTCCGTGTTCGAATCCCAGGTAATTCTCTTGTGATTTTTCTTTCTCTCACGTCTCACTAAAGTGCTTTGTCTACGATTTTTTCGAGGTCTAATCCTACAATATTTGTTCTCTTACTTTACCGTACCAAAAACCTCGTAGTTTCCTATTTATAAATAATTGTACAGTAAACTAAAAGAGCTCCTAGATAACATACAGTAAACTAAAACAGCTCCTATATAACATACAGAAAACTGAAACGGCACTCTTTAACAAAACGTAAAATGAAACTGTTCACTTATAAAGTGGCCCAGAACACTGGAAAGAAAGAGAAACAAAACAGAACAAAAGCTGTCATGGAGAAAGTTTGGCAACTTCTTTTCGAGAATATCTTTCACCCAGGGAACAGAATATCTGGAGCCGATTTGCTCCCGCCATAGTCTTTACTGTCATCATGTGCCGTGCCGGATAGCGTGAGCGATCAAGCTTCTCCATCTTATCCGGTCCTTGGTGTTTTAGATCGGCTCAGATACTTTTATTTTTCCATATCACATGGTCAGTCCACGGAGATATTTTTCTCTTGGCCTTCCTTTCTATCTTTCTTCCCTTGAATTTTCCAGTCATTACTGGGTTCTCTGTCTTCCCGTGGCATGTCCAAGGAACTTTGACTGTCTTTTTTTTTTCTTATCCTTGTGACTAGTTTTCCATGTGCTTAAACTTGAGGATCTCTTCGTTTTTGTGGGGGTTTTTTTTTTCGTTTGTTGTTGTTGATTTCTTTTCCCGGCTGTGCAGGAGATTTGTTCCATCTTTCTATCTTTCCCCAAACCCCACCTCTGTTACTTTCAGTTTCTTTGTCATCTTTTTGTTGGTTGTCCAGGATTCACAATCATACAGCAATAGTGCCCCTGCACTAAACCAGATTAAAATAAATAGTTGAATTAAAGTGCGTGTAGTAAAGTACTTTTTTCAGCACGGAGGGGGGGGGGGCGGGCGGGTATGTAATGATTGTGGTTTAATCCGGCTCTTGGCAAACTCCAGTGAGACGAAACTGGATATGGATAAAGGGAGATTAAAATTGTTTCGGGAGATACTGCTAGAGAAGATGGTAACACACCCCCCAGACAGGGCCTCCAGACAGGGCCTCCAGTTATTACCTCCAGACAGGGCCCCCAAACAGGGCCTCCAGATATTACCTCCAGACAGGGCCTTCAGACATGACCTCCAGATAGGGCCTCCAGATATTACCTCCAGACAGAGCCTCCAGACATGACCTCCAGATATTACCTCCAGACAGGGCCTCCAGACATGACCTCCAGACAGGGTCTCCAGACTGGACCTCCAGATATTACCTCCAGACATGACCTCCAGATATTACCTCCAGACATGACCTCCAGACAGGGCCTCCAGACATGACCTCCAGACAGGGTCTCCAGACATGACCTCCAGATATTACCTCCAGACATGACCTCCAGACATTAACTCCAGACACGGCCTCCAGACATGACATCCAGACAGAGAATCCAGACAGAGCCCCCAAGAGAACTGTTGTAAGTCTTTTCAAACCCAAACAAAAATTCGATTAGTTTCTGTATCCCCAAGGGGGTATGGATACACAGGGATCAGATCCATCATATAGATTGATATTTGCGTTTAACACAAAAGCTGGTATTTGCCCCCATCTTATATTCCGTAGCTATGGTAAAATGTATGTAACATAAGCACACATAGCTGCCGAATATTGGAACTAAGAAGCGCAATGCAGATGAGAAATGTGGTGCGCCTTCGTGGAAAATAATCTTACGGCAGAAAGCGCTGCAAACATTACCAGAGTATTCAAGGCGGAGTTTTCCGTTGTATCCCAGAAGTCATTGTCTCTTGATCTCAGACCTAGCACCTTTATCACCTTACAGCTAGTGGAGTTTAAATTACCCAGTATTACCTCATGTGGGATGATCGGAGTCTGAAAGCCATCCGAATGGCCAGTCTCTGACGAGACACGCCGGAACTCGAGTAGGGAAAGGTAGCCGGTCAAAGCTGCGGTGTTATAATAATAACAACAGAATGTTATTCTGTTACAGCGGGGAGACTAATAAATAATAACAACATAATATTATTCTGTGACAGCGGGGAGACTAAAGAAAGAAACAAAGTACACGGAACTTGAGAGAATTTCAGTAGAAGATTTTGAAAACCTAACTAACGTCACGCAGAGTTCAGTTCCTTGTTTTTGTTGCTTCGATTTGCAATCTTATATACAAGTAACGGATTAACCTACCCCTTGTTATTTTGGATGAGACTCTTTTTGAAAACAAATACCTCAGGAAAATACTCGGTATAAAATGGAATGAATTCAAGAACAACGCAGAGATAAGACAGATGAGCAAACAACATGTTTTACGGGTGATCAGAAAAAAAAGATGGACATATATCGGTCATGTGCTGAGAAGAAACAACTAGAGAATCCCAAAACAAGCTATCAAGTGGCCGAAGAAAAAAAAGGTCGACCACGTGAAACTCTAAAGAGGACATTGTTAAGAGGGGCCGGTTTAGTGGGAATAATATCCCTTGATGAGGTTGCAAAGCTCGCCGAAAACATGAAAATTTGGCGAACTACCATGCGAGCCCTATGTGACGTTTAGCGGCACGGGAAGGATGTAAGATTTTATTTTGGATAACGTAGGCGCTTGTCAGGTCTAGTTTATATAAAATTTTATGTTTTACAAGCTACTTCTGATCTCAGACGTGTTTTCATTGCAAACAGTGAGGGCCTCAGTAGAAGGAATGTTGTCTATATACGCTTTTTATTTTCCTTAGCAAGACAGTACGCATTATTATAAGGATCTTATGATTCATTCATTTGCATGTCCCTCGCGGAACTTTGCCTCCCAAACAGCTCTCCTGTAGGCCTCTCGATTGTGAGCAAGATGGCCTGCTGCTGATGCATCCATTTGCAGATCGTCAACGATGTCTTGCAGCCATCTTCGTTTTGGTCTTTCTCTCTTTCTTTTTCCCCATTATGTATCCTTCCAATACGGTCTTCTCTAAATTATCATGACGTCTAATGTGTCCAAAATATTTAAGTTTTCTCTTTTTAATCCTCTTTACCAGCCAGCCTTCTTCAATATTAAGATCTTGTAGTATAGATATATGTGTTCTTTTTTGTGTCCACGATATTTGGAGAACTCTTCTGTAGCATTTACATTCAAAGGCATTTATGTGTTTCTCAGCTGTTTTGTTAAGTGTCCAGGTCTCACAGGCATATGTTGCGATGGGAAAGATGCATGCCCTTAAAAATTTTATTTTTGTAGTTCTGTCTGCTCCTCTCCACAAATTCTTTATTTGTTTTACTTTCTGAAGAGCGATAGATGTCCTCCTTTGAATTTCCCTCATTGTATCTCCATTATTAGTTAGCAGTGATCCAAGATATTCAAAACTCTCCACTTCTTCTGGTTTTTTCCTCATTGATACATATTTGAGCTGCCTTGTTTGTTTTGTCAGTTGTCATCAGTTTATTAATCTTGTGATAACAAAGTATAATAGTAGTTTTTCTAGTAATACTGCACTAGTCTGGGAGTTAAGACCCATAGGTGGCTTGCTAGTGTCGGGACTGGTTAGCCATAACTGACCAAGACCCTGTCCAACCTCTACGTTGATACTCCCCAGTAACAGGTCTAGCCTGGCTAACGGTAACAAAGTAACAGGAAAAAAAATCGTAGACAAAGCACTTTAGTGAGACATGAGAGAAAGACAAATCACAAGAGAATTACCTCAGATTCGAACCACGGACTCCGGTAGGACGAGCAGCTGTCTACCCAAGAGAGAACAGCGTAAAGGCGAACTGCGCTAACTGGCACCTCCAAAAAAAAAGTGTTTTGAAAGCGTAGTCATTAGTAACTGTTCAGTCGACGCGAGGGGATCTTGACACACGGAAAGAAACGAGGTCATGACACAGAAATTCCGTAGCTTAGATTCAGTCTCTCTAGCAGGTACCAACTTTAGACAAACATACACACGGTCTCCTGATATATCTGGAGCATACTTGAATGACAACAACAAGAAGAAACCAATGAATACTTATTACATGAAGTTAGTTTCAGGAATAATTTTTTTTTTTTGTAAATAGAAAACAATGAGGCTTTCGTACGGTAAAATAAGAGAACACAGTTTTGTCGGACGAAACGCGAAAACTGTGTTCTCTTATTTTACCGTCGGACGAAACGCAAAAACTGTGTTCTCTTATTTTACCGTCGGACGAAACTCAAAAACTGTGTTCTCTTATTTTACCGTCGGACGAAACGCAAAAACAGTGTTATCTTATTTTACCGTCGGACGAAACGCAAAAACTGTGTTCTCTTATTTTACCGTACGAAAGCCTCATTGTTTTCTATTTACAAAAAAAAAAAATACAGCCTGACTAACGGTGCAGGGATCGCATGGTGGTGGAGTCTGCTAAAGAAGTATTGCACCCCCCCCCCCCCCCCCGTTTTAGCTGCATGCAAGGTCTGAAAAAATAACCACTATAACCATCTCCTAATCCTACACCATGCTGTACCTCAACACCTTCACATCAATGGCTGCAGAGAACACAAGCTTGCAGTTCCAGCGAGATGGAGGAAGAAGTTATCATAAGCACTTATCAGTTGTTTGCATTGCCACTCCCCAGTTTCTCATATAATGTACCATACAAGATTACTGCACTAGGTTTATACAAGATTACTACATTAGGTATATATAACTCTCTGGAGAGATAACATTTGAAAAATAATACGGTTATGATGATGATAATGGTGATGAATACAACGCCCTGCTTACACGACCTGTCACACATTCCTGACAGTGTGTTAGATGTTCGGTACGGGACGGTGATACGCACGTATTTTGGGATTACGGTGAGTTTCTGAGATGAAAACCAAGTAACCAAGTTGCTGTGGGCAATAGCCAAGTTTCTGCAGGGATTAACAGGTTCACGATCACAAAGTTGTGGCCCAGCTGAGCTGTGACTGGAGACGTATGTTCAAGTTTCCCAGGCGTCAGTCATTAGCATGTCCCTTGCGGAATTTTGCTTTCCTAACAGCTCTCCTGTGGGCTTCTCGGTTGAGAGCAAGATGCCCTGCTGCTGATGCGTCAATTCGCAAATCATCAGCGATGTCTTGCAGCCATCTTCATCTTTGTCTTCCTCTCTTTCTTTTTCCCCCATTATGTACCCTTCCAAGACTTTCTTCTCTAAATTTTAATGACGTTTAATGTGTCTAAAATATTTAAGTTTTCTTTGTTTAATCCTCTTTACTAGCCAGCCTTCTTCAATATTAAGTTCTTGTAGTATGGATATATTTGTTCGTTCTTGTGTCCATGATATTTGAAGAACTCTTCTGTAGCATTTACATTCAAAGGCATTTATGTGTTTCTCAGCTGTTTTGTTAAGTATCCAGGTCTCACAGGCATATGTTGCGATGGGAAAGATGCATGCCCTTAAAAATCTTATTTTTGTAGTTGTGTGTTTCCAGACTAGTTTCGTGAAATATGCTGGTTCTGATTTATATGGATGTTTGCTGTGACCATGTCAAGTTGCCAGTCTGTGTTATCCAAAGTATTGTCCTTTACGTTACCGTTTTGTTTCAAAACATCCATCCATCCATCCATCCATCCATCTATCCATCCATCCATCCATTTCTTCAAAAAGGACGAGAGAAGAAATGAAAATATGATTTTTACACGAATTAGTTACGTTTTAACATTAGATTTAGTAACTCCTCCAGAACATTCTGCTAAGCTCTTCTCTCTCTCTCTCTCTCTCTCTCTCTCTCTCTCTTTCTCTGAATCTTAAGTGCCCAGGGCACATGGGGCTTCCGCAAGGGTTTTCCACAAATGCCTGTCCTGTGCCTTTTTTTCTGCTCTTGCCCAGGTGAGCCCTCTATTGGTCAACATCCTTTCTGTTGTTCTTCTCCATGTCTCTTTTGGTCTACCCTTACTTCTGTTCCCCTGTGGTGTCCATCTTAGTGCTATTTTTGGTAGTGAGTTGTCAGTCATTCGGAGCACATGTCCCAACCATCGCCAGCGTCTTTCCTCAATAATTGCTGTCAGTGGTTTCATCTGCATTTCTGCTAATAAGATGTTGTTTCTTATGGTGTTTGGCCAAAATATTTTTCTAATTCTTCATAAACATCTAGTCTGGAAAGAATTCAGCTTGTTTTCTATGGTTTTGGTGATTTTCCAGCATTCATTGCCATAGAGTAGTACACTTAGAATATTACTCTTAAATATCCTGATTTTCGTATTCATGCTTAGTTTTTTAGATTTCCATATAGTCTGCAGCATTGCAAAAGCCTAGTTTGCTCTAGTAAGTCTGCTGTTGATGTCTTCTGTGCTGTCTTCATTTTCTGATACTCTACTGCCAAGGTATGCAAATTCGTTGACCTCCTCCACTAACTTGCTATCTACACTGAGTAAATTTCTGTTGTTCACATTTTGCTTCATTAACTTTGTCTTTCCTACGTTGATCTTTAATCCTATGTTCTTTGCATTCTGAGTTAGCTTGTTTATTTTATATTGCATTTCTTTGTGGCTGCTTGATAGTAGACAAATGCCATCCTCAAAGTCAAGGTCCTTCAACACTGTGTCAAGTGTCCATTGTAATCCTCTGCGTTTGTCTGATGTTGCCTCCTTCATTAACCAGTCTACTGCCAAGATAAATAATGTTGGTGATAGTATATATCCCTGCTTCACTCCTGTTTGTACCCTAAAGCTGCTGGAGGTATGTTCTTCACAGATCACTTTGCACTGAAAACCATCGTATAGACCTTTGATTACATTCACTATCTTATGGGGGAGGCCATGGCATCTTAGGATTTTCCACAGTGCATCTCTGTTGAAACTGTCAAAGGCTTTCTCAAAATCTATAAACAATGCATATGTTGTGCTATGCCACTCATTTGCCTGCTCTAATATTTGTCTAAGTACAAATATGTGGTCTATGCATGATCTTCCTTTCCTAAATCCTGCCTGCTCTTTCCGAAGTTTTCCCTCAAGTGCTGGTACAATTCCGTTGATGATTATTCTGCAAAATACTTTACTGGTGCTCCTAGCTAACCTTAAAAAAAAACCGCGCCACTCGAGTAATCATTACTACCGATAATCCCATGACATTTTTTTTTTACCTCTGCCATATTTAATATCATCTCCCGCTGTTCTGTAGGGTGTAAGTACAATGTGACAGCCTTAGAAAATTATGACATTAGATTTGGCCATTTATGCTCGACTGCGCCACGACGCGCTCGACATATTCTTAAAAACTTGATACATACAATCAACATATCATATTACACACGTATGCTACAGCCAGTAAGCCACACGTCACACAAAACATAATCACCCCAAGAGCGCTTCACCTGTAAGAGCAACACACACGCCCAACAAGGCACTCGACGCCCGGTCACACTACACAGCCGGTGACCCCAAAAAGAGACAACCCGAATTGCTTGAGTTACACGATACACGATGTTGTGAATTTATACCCGAGTGGGGTTTTTCATTGGACGCTGAAACGATGGGCGGTCTTGAGCTGTAATTAACATACCGACACTGAGTTTACAATTGGAAGGACTTATATATGAGTAGCTAATGTCTTGCCTCACCTTGTCTTCTATCTTCCTGGAACTTCTGAGTTGGTGTTTTTTTGCACCCGATGCTGTGAAGACGTTGAGGTCCAGATTTGTGTGGTGTTGGGAAAGGAATATGGCGGCTATTTTTTTTTTTCAGTTCCTGGATGTACAATACTTCTTTAACAGACTCCACCACCATGAGGACTGTGGTGATCCCTGCCCCGTTAGCTAGGCTAGGCCTGTTACTGGGAGAGATGGGACAGGGTCTTGGTCAGCTATGGTTCGCCAAGCCTGACATGCCAGGTATGGGTCGCTGCTTCTTGAACGGGATCGCCGAAGAGAAATGTAAGCAAATGTATGCGCGCGCGCACATCAAAGATGAAGAAACAGGTTTTAGCGCAGTTTCCGACAACCCATATTGTATCAGTAGAAAAAGAAATTGATAGTGATGATGATGATGATACTTGTGTCGGATAGGGAGTACGTGTCGGTGGCTTGCTTGAAATCCTAGACAGTCGTTAACTCAGGCATCGACGCCAGACTCGCTGACATATGCGGGCGTTAGTCTCAGGCTTTCAGCATCACTGTAGAGCTTCTCTTTGTAAGAAAATTCTGTGGTCTGGTCAAGAATTCTCCGCAGACTCTTCCCCGCCCTTGGGGTGGGTTGCTTATACCCTTTGTTAGGCTTAAGGTGTAGCGCAATCTGTTATCAGAGCACAGCGAAGTGGAAGGATAGATCTTTCCCCGGATAACGGCGTCCCCCCCCCCCCCCGGACACAAGCATTTCTCCCCCTTCCTCATTTCCGATAAATTAGCTCTTAAAAAGTGGAAAATAGTTCTTACCAGTATGAGCCACACTAGTCTACACTGCCCGAATAGTTGCCAGTGTATTAAGGGAAAGCATTCACTGGCGTGTATAGTGGAGCTACGCATGACGTGGCAGCGAGTAAAGAGAGAACGAACGGACTTTTCAAAGAGTTAAAAAACTAGACACGCAAGCCCATCTGACATTCTGCCCTTCATCATACAGCTTTCTGTCTGTCACAATATTCTGCCCTTCATCTTACAGCTTTCTGTCTGTCACAATATTCTGCCCTTCATCTTACAGCTTTCTGTCTGTCACAATATTCTGCCCTTCATCTTACAGCTTTCTCTCTGTCATAGACATTCCGCCTTTCATCTTGCAGCTTTCTCTCTGTCATAATATTCCGCCTTTCATCTTACAGCTTTCTCTCTGTTATAGAGATTCCGCCTTTCATCTTA
>CM019714.1:20602926-20712926 GCA_009760885.1 Achatina immaculata
ATATATAGAGCAGTGATGGCGGTAACTGGCAGTTACCAGTAAATTACCGATAAAAAAGACGAGAAAAACCGAAACTTTTGGAGGATACCGTAGCCGGTTTATATTATATAAAAAAAAAAAAAAACCTGGTTAAAAAGCAGCCAGCGAAATCAGTTAGAGGGATAATCAGCCCAGTAGGATGATATTGCTCAATTTATGTGAAGGAGAATCAGCCAGTTTTGAGAATTTTTTTTTAAGATTACGCCTCACCGTTAAAACAGTCATAAAAAAAAAACTTGGCATGAACATTCTATTCCCGTTGATGTTTGTAATATGTGTTGAATTTTTGCATTTGAAAAAAGCGCATAGAAGTATCGAATGTTGTTTTGACAAAACTTGTATTCTGGAAAGTTCTTTACCCAGGTGCAAGGCGGTTACAGTTGTACTAGTTTTTTTTTTAAAAATCCTTTCGCGGTCTGTCTGTTTGTCAGTCTGTATCTGTCCGTTTAACTGTCTATCCATCAATCTGTATGTTTGTCGACCTTTCTGTCTTTACGCCTCTTGTGTATGTATTTTGTTTCTGTCTGTTTGTCTATCCTTTTTATATCTCTTTACCTGTCTGTCACTCTATCACTCTGTCCGGTCCCTTTTCCTTCAGTCTCTCACTATTTTACCCTGACTTCAGTTTAAATTGCTCGGCTCATCAGCGTGTCTATTCTTTTCCGTTAACATGGCCCACTTTAAGAACAGAAAAAATAAACAAACCGACAAACAAACAGCTCTCAAAAGACTAACCACTTTCTTCAGTAAAATGCCCGCTTGCCGTACGTCAACTGCGTTTAATTGTCCACTTTTCTACGTCATACAACGAAGAGCGCACATAACACTTCACAAACTCTCATCACTCTAATTAACTTCTGTGGCTACTTCTACTCTCCTCTCTCCATTGCATGTCTCTTCTAGATCTTCTAGATTTCGTTGTTTCAGACTTCTTACTGAAGTTTCCTGTCGTTTATTCTCACACACATACACCTTTTCCTAGCTCTCTCCTGTCCTACATTAAAAAAAAAAATCTCTGACGTTGAATATGTCTTCTCATTGTCTTATGTCACTCTCCAGACCTTATTTCCACATCTCAAAGATGTCTTCCGTTGTCTCATTGGATTTTTTTTTACGTTTTACCTAATCTTCTTTTGTCTGACTTCCCTTTTCGACTTTTCTTTACATAATCTTCTTTTATCTCACTTCCCTTTTCGACTTTTTAAAAACATCTTCTTTTGTCTGATTTTCTTTTCTTTTTTATTTTTTTAACATAATCTTCTTTTGTCAGACTTCTTTTTTCGACTTTTTTTAACATAATATACTTTATCTGACTTCACTTTTCGATGTTTTACATAATCTTCTTTATCTCACTTCACTTTTTGACATATTACGTAATCTTCTCTTATTTGACTTCACTTTTCGACGTTTTACACAAGCTTCTCTTATCTGCCTTCACTTTTTGACGTTTTACCTGATTTTGTAAAGAAAATCCTTTTGAAGCACCATTACATGAATCTTGTCAACTTCATTTCACTTCTCGGCGTTTTTCGTCATCTTCCGCTATCTAATTTCATCTTCCTACGTTGAAATAATCTTCACTTATCTGACTTCACTTTCTGACTTTGGACACAGTCTCCTTGTAATCTCGTTTCTCACGCTGACGTTGAAACTTACCTCTTGTATAATCTCCCACTTCATATGGCTTCTCTCACTTCTAGTTTCTCTTCTCCGAAATGTCTTACATCTCCTTCCCCATTCTCTGTCTATTTCTGTTTTATTCCTTTTTCTCTCTCTCTCTCTCTCTCTCCCTTTTCTTACAACATCTTCCATCGTTTTCACCCTGTCCTCTTACATCTTTCAAGCGTCGAATGTTTTCCTTTCCTCTTCGCCACTTTACCTGGATGGAAAAAGGAAAAAAAAACCAGACGTAGGCACTAAAAATAGATTGTGTCCTGGTTTTTCCAGTCTTATAGTCCCTCGTAGTCAGGGTTTCCCAGCTCTTTAAGATCACGGACTCCTGAATGTAATAAGTACCCCCACCTCTCTTTTTTTTCCCCTCTTTATTCTCCTTGTCATGGGTTCCCTCAACCCGTGGAATTTTAAGGGGGAAAAAAAAACTGACACATTTCTAGAATCATAATCTAAATTTGCTACACGGGATGTCATGTGACAAGTTCGTGAACCCCAGTTTTGGAACCGCTGCTGTCAGGTGTGTTTGGCCCTTTAACAGTAAAGATCGGGACAGATCTGATGCTGTATCTCCTGTGTCAGATCATATTTAGAAGGCTTGTTACCTTTTTTTTTTCTATACCGCTATCTCCTCGCGCCGTGATCACGAAATCACGACTAGGTAAGGCAAAGGCAGTTTTTTTATGACACGAAGAAGATACTAACACGCAAGAAAATGTCCCTAAAAAGTGATGAAAATAGTATTAGAGTGTTATATAGAGGCAATATTGTTATGTGGTTATGAAAATTGGGACAGTCAACAAAAAGCGGACAAAGAAACTGGAAGCAACAGAGATGTGGTCTTGGAGGAAGATGCAACAGATACCCTGGACGGGCAGAACAACAGAAGAAGAGGTCCTCAAAGATGTTTTAGAACAACGAAAAAAATAGTTAAAACGATAAGATAAAGGCCAGAGACAAACTTTGGAGAACATAGTAGAGGTAAAGGTAATCCTGTCGTGCCTTAGAGGCACATAGGGCTATGGTGTTAGTACCCGTATTTCCTTGACCTGTCAGCACACTAGAGGGTGATATGGTCAGTACCACGCCTGGCCGCCTTTCCTTCCCCAACTCCAGAAGAAGTCGGGTACCCATTTCTACAGCTGGGTGACTGGGATGCCTCCGGTCGGATTCGAACCCCCCGACCTTCGCCACGAGAGACCAGTGCACTAACCACTTCACCACTCATACACCCGGAGAACATGGCAATGACTGGAAAATTCAAGGGGGGAAACGGAAGGCTCTCTACATCTCAGTGGACTACCCAAGTGGCATGGACAAAGAAAAGCATCAGAACTAACCGGAAACACCAAGAACCGCACAGGATCGGGAAGCGTGGTCGCCAACGCTCTCCGTCTCGGCACAGCACCAACGGTCAAGGGCGCCGCAGACGCTGGTCTGTCTCCAAGCTGGAGATCTCTGAGCGGCTTCTGTTTCCTGGCTGTCGGTTGTCTAGGCAGCTGCAGCTGTTTGTCCACGTGAAGACCCCGACGGCTCATCAGTTTCTTCGGCTTCACCACCTGTCAGGTGTCTTACAGGTGTGGGATGGGCGTGGTACACGGGTACTTCCTCTGATGATCTGAAAGTTGTGTTGTTGTTCCGTTCTCTACAGTAGTTTCCTGCATACAGGTGTGGGATGGGCGTGGCTGAAAGGACAGGGACCATTTCTTTTAAAAAGAGAAGGGAGAGGAGGGGAGCTGCTGGTTCTGTCGCCTCTGCCACCGACCTCCGTGGAGTAAAGACACATAGTCACGTACGTGTACTGAGACCCTCTCTCTCTCTCTCTTTATATCCCGTCTCTCTATCCCTTTCCCTTTATCTCTCTCCTCTTTTATCACACTTTCTGTCTCGTATCTTTCTCTTTTTCTCCCATCTCTCTCTTTTTTCCTCTTCTCCGTTCTCTCTCTTCCTTTCTTTTTTTCACTCTTCTTTCGCTCTCTCCCTTTCTTTTTTCACTCTTCTTTTGCTCTCTCTCTCTCTCTTTTCCTCTTCTCCGTTCTCTCTCTTCCTTTCTTTTTTTCACTCTTCTTTCGCTCTCTCCCTTTCTTTTTTCACTCTTCTTTTGCTCTCTCTCTCTTTTCCTCTTCTCCGCTCTCTCTCTCTTCCTTTCTTTTTTTCGCTCTTCTTTCGCTTCCTCTTCTCCACTCTCTCTCTTCCTTTCTTTTTTTCGCTGTTCTTTCGCTCTCTCTCTCACTCTGTCTCTCTCTTCCTTTCTTTTTTTATTCGCTTTCTCTCCCCATCTCTCTCTATCTCTCTCTCTCTTCCTTTCTTTTTTTATTCGCTCTCTCTCTCCCCATCTCTCTATCTCTCTCTCTTTTCCTTTCTTTTTTTCGCACTTCTTTCGCTCTCTCTCTCCCCCATCTCTCGGTCTCTCTTTCCTCTTCTCTCTCTCTCCCTCCCTCTCTCTCTCTCTCTCTCTCGTTTACACACATAAACGTAAGCGTACAAGCATGAACCTATTTTGAGAACAGAACAGAAACTTGACAACCTTCCAGAAACTTGACAGCCTTCCAGAAACTTGATGTACGAGATATAACTTCCTGCACTTGCCTGCTTTGGCAACAAATTATAAGAGGAAATAAACTTTGACGGATCCGTATGTACTAAATTTCCAGTAACTGCACAGTGTGATAGGTAACAGGTGGATGTGTCCTAGTGTGTGGGCACGTTTGAACTGAATTAAGTTTATTCTTAAAACTAATGATACAAGGCCAGTGTCTGTAGGTTGTGTGTGCGCGGGCCATAGACCTGTGGTGTCAGTAGGGAAAAAGGATGTGATTTGTTTATGGTGTTGATTAAATCTGTCCATCTATCTGTCTATCTTTGTCGAATTTAAAAAGGCATTTGGTATGACTGACCATGATATTCTTGTAAAAAAATAAAAAACAATGACTTATAGACTGCACCCTGACCTAATCAGTTGCATCATTTCATTCAGACAGATAACATGTAGTATTCTTTAACAATTCTCTATCAAATTCTGCTATAGTTGACACTGGTGTCCCGCAAGGTTCTCTTCTATGCCCGTTACTCTTTGCTATCTATATCAGTGATCTTCCACTTCATCTTAAACACTCTTCTTGTGACCTTTTTGCCGATGATTGCACAATCTACACCAGTGACTACGACTGTATTAACCTTGAATCAACTCTTCAGGTTGAGTTAAACAATCTAATTAGATGGAGCAACAACAATGGGATGATTACAAATACTGATAGAACAAAATCAATGCTCATAACAACAAGACAGAAACTACAAAACGCGACAAAAACAACACTTCGGCTCTTTACGGAAACATCATAGATAGAAAACGTTAGCGAGCACAAAACACTAGGTCTTATTATTGATCAACATCTGACCTGGAACTCTCATGTGCAATGTCTAACAAAACTCATCGCGCAAAAAGTATACCAGTTAGCCAAAATTAAGCACTTCATCGATCAAGACACATTTAGACTTGCTCAGCAATCTGGGATGGCTGCTCAGTGTTAAATACAAAGAGGCTTTACTCACTTCAAAAGCGAGCAGTAAAGCTTATTAGTGTGATAAAGATCAAGCACAAATGTATAAAAAAAAATAGCGTCTTAAGAACAGGTTCCTCTTCAATAAAGCCAAATTGGTACATCAAATTCTTGCACGGCATGCCTCGCCTTATCTATGGAACCTGTTTAAATTTACCCCAGAGTGCAGTCAACGCTTGAACAGCATATGTCTTCCAACACATAGACTTGATCTTTACAAGAAAAGCTTTAGTTATTCTGCTGCTCATCTTTGGAATACCCTCCCATCCTGTATAAAAAAAATATATATAATATAAATATATATAGTATAATATATATATACATATATACTATGCTCCTTTCCACAACAACTTTTCCAATATTTATTTGATGTTGACTACATGCCTCCATGAATCATAAAACTTAACAGTTATTTTAGACACCGAATTCAGTTAATTGTTTATTCTGAATAGTACTGAAATTTTTGTTTGGTAGATAGTCATTTATATGTGTATGTAGTTACTTTAATGTTAATTATGTTTATGTGAGCAGCATATTTGTAGAATGTCTGAAACAGAGTGAAAGTTGTATGATAAAGGGCAGAATGTCAGACGGGCCTGCGTGCCCAATTCTTAACCCCTCCCGTAGGATCGGCACGCAGTTGAGACGTGAAGTGTTACTGCCTTCGCATTACTAGGCCACAACAGCATTTGAGATAGGGATGCCTGTGTTTTCTCAACGGAAACCCTAGATGTACCGTTTTTTTTTTTTTTTGTGTGTGACTGAGTTGACACATGAATCGTGGACAATAGGCAGGTCTGCACAAAAATCATTGGAAGCAGCAGAAATGTGGTTTATTAGAAGAACGTTGCGAATCCCATGGACAGCAAAAATAACTAATGAAGAATGTATGAGAAGAGCTGGAGAGACAAAAAACCTTGTCAAAAAGATAAGAGAAAGACAATGTACTTCCATAAGACACGCAATGAGAAGAGGGGCATTGAAAATATTATAACAACAGGAAAAATAGAAGGAAGAAGATCAAGAGGAAGACCAAGAGAAATGATACTGGACAGTCTGACGTGAGAGGAGATGACCAACTGAGCTGATGTCCTGCATGAAGGATCGTGTACTCTGGAGAAGCATAATAGCCAACCCCAGTCAGCATGGCACCTGATGATGATGACGATGAGTTGACGCAAGTGCCGGTCCGTCCGACAAAAAAATGTTCCGCCCGAATGCGAAATGGAACCAAGGACCTTCTGATGGGCAGGCGAGTGCACTGACCACTACACCACCGCATCACTTATCGGCTAAATTTGTTATATCTACTTATTTCTTTTTTTCTTCTGAAGCTTGTTAAGTGTAGTGGTCTTAGGGAGTTTAAATCTCAGCCATCGTTTGAGTGCTACATTTGCATGTTTGGATTCACCTTCTTCCTCTTTCGTGTTTTATTGGGGGTGAAGACCCTGCCCGACGAGGCAGTCAGCGACCCATAGCTGATATGTTAGCGTCAGGGTTAGTAAACTATAGCTGATCAAGACCCTGTCCCACCTCTCCGTGATACCCCCAGTAACAGGCATAGCATGACTAACTGGGGCAGGGATCGCCATAGTCCTCATGGTGGTGGAGTCTGCTAAAGAAGTATTGCACACCCCCTGCTTTCTTAGTTGCAATCTGGGACTGAAAAAAAAATAGCTGCCACAACCTGCTCCCAATCCGATATCATGCTGTACCTCAACACAATCACAGCATCGGCTGTAGAGAACGCCAGAGTGCAGTTCCAGAGAGACGTACAAGACAAGAAAAGACAAATCGTGTTTTTCTTTTTTTTTTTCTTTTTAGACAATAATTAAACACCCACCCCCCCCTCGCCCCTTCCATATATCTGTCTGTGAGATACAACATATTAAACACCATCGTGAAGATCCAAGGAGACAAGGATGTTGAACATCTAGGGAGACAGGCAATGTCGATGCTACTTCAGTAGCTACTTTGGTCTGCCTCTGAACATCGTGACAGGAGGATAGTATTTTTTTCAGATTCACCGTACCTTGTCGAGCGACTCCTTTGAGTCACCGTACCTTGTCGAGCGACTCCTTTGAGTCACCGTACCTTGTCGAGCGACTCCTTTGAGTCACCGTACCTTGTGGAACGACTACTTTGAGTCACCGTACCTTGTGGAACGACTACTTTGAGTCACCGTACCATGTCTAGCGACTCCTTTGAGTCACCGTACCATGTCTAGCGACTCCTTTGAGTCACCGTACCTTGACGAGTGACTCCATTGAGTCACCGTACCTTGACGAGTGACTCCGTTTTAAAATAAACCAGATTTGTAAAAAGTTCACCTGGTGGGTTGAGTAGTGGGGAAAGTGAGCTGGAACCGGATTGGTGGGTGATCCATATCGCTGACGTGAGATATTTGTTGAGTGTGGACGTGTTCATGGATAGAGAGAATGTGATTTGAAAAAAATAGACTACAAATTATTGTTTCTTGAGATTTTCTGTAGAAAAGACTCCAAGTTACGTCACCGTCAAGCTTTAGAAGTTGACCTCCTCATTTCGCCTTCGTTTGAGCAAGCGCCTCGTGTGTTTGTAAAGATGTACCCGGTTATCGCAACTATTATAAACAAAATCACAACGCAACAGAATTATCATCTGTTCCTAGAGAAAATACTAGAAGGAATACAACTCGATGCCGTGGGCAACAGTGAGCAACACGCGCACGCGCATGCGCAGAACGCCCATCTTCTATGTCTGGGGGAAAGTTCAGAACAAGTTAAGAGATAATGGCAGAGGGCAAATTTGGAACTCATTCATTGCGAGCAATGTAGTGACCCCCTGACCTCGCAAGAGTTCACAATGAGGTCATGCACGTCCATAAAAGGAAATCATTTCCTTTAAACCTGGGGTCTAATTTTCCAGCCGTCAGATTGCTGAAATGAAACGGGCTAAAACAAGGTAGCACCGAATATTCGACACAAAGGTTCGGTAGAGAACAGTGAATAGAACTACCTGTTCGTTTTCTACCGAATGGTAGTCACAGCCTATTACAAGACAGATGCACTTACTCAACACAGCAACGTCACACAGTTTTGCTCATTTATTTGTGCCACAGGAATTATGAAATTTAGAACTTTTATTACAATTTACTCACTCTACTTTCAAATGAGAGAGAGAGAGAGAGAGAGAGAGAAGAGAGAGAGAGATTTTACATTTGATTAACTGCATTCTCAGTCTATATAGAAACACTATCAGTCACAATGATTGTATTCTCAATCTACATAGAAACACTTTCAGTCACACTGACTGTATTCTCATTCTACATAGAAACACTTTCAGTCACACTGACTGTATTCTCAATCTACATAGAACCACTCTCAGTCATATCCACCATATAATCAAATGATGTAGAAAAACTTTTATAGTCAGTCTGATTCTTTGGTTACAGTCATCCAGTCACCTTTTCTGAAGATGAGAGGAGTGGGGGAATAGGATTTGAAGGCGCTTGTCAGTTTTGACAGTCAGTGACCGAATCTCCCACCGGAGTTGGCGAACAGTAGCCGGCCAAGACCCTGTCTCATTCTCTCTGCTATTACCCCCCTCCCCGGTAATAGGCCCAGCTCGGGAGATCGGGGCAAAGATCGCCATAATCCACATGGCGGTGGAGTCTCCAAAGGAAGCATTGCACACCCCCCCTCCCCTGCTTTATAACTCCATCCAGGGAGTGAAATAAATGGCGGTCATAACCCTCTCCTACTCCGACACCATGTTGTGCATCAACTCTTTAATCGCTTCCGCTACAGAGAACCCGAGCTAGCAGTTCCAAGCAGTTGAGCACACCTTTTTCTTATTGTGTAATAAATGATTACCCAGTAGCCCTCCGTTACTCTGGTTACATTATCTGCTTACATAAAGGTGTCTTAAGTCATTTCAGTGTTACGTTATCTACCTACCTAAAGGTGTCTTCAGTCATTTCAGTGTTACGTTATATACCTACCTAAAGGTGTCTTCAGTCATTTCAGTGTTACGTTATATACCTACATAAAGGTGTTTTCAGTCATTTCAGTGTTACGTTATATACCTACCTAAAGGTGTCTTCAGTCATTTCAGTGTTACGTTATATACCTACCTAAAGGTGTCTTCAGTCATTTCAGTGTTACGTTATATACCTACATAAAGGTGTTTTCAGTCATTTCAGTGTTACGTTATCTACTTACATAAAGGTGTTTTCAGTCATTTCAGTGTTACGTTATATACCTACCTAAAGGTGTCTTCAGTCATTTCAGTGTTACGTTATATACCTACATAAAGGTGTTTTCAGTCATTTCAGTGTTACGTTATCTACCTACATAAAGGTGTCTTCAGTCATTTCATTGTTACATTATCTACTTACATAAAAGTGTCTTCTGTCATTTCAGTGTATTATCGTCCTTCACAGTCATCTTCTATCGTATTGGTTGCGTTATAAGTCAGAGCGGAAAGACTTTCAGTCAGATTTACTTTATTTTCAATCACCACAGCTCCCTCCTCTTCAGTCATACTTACTCCATGTCAACACAGACAGAAAGAATTTCAATCAGTCTGACTGGATTCTGATTAACATGATTAATTTTGTTCTGGGACATTTTGGAGAAAGTCGAAATTAACATTAACAGCCCTGAAGTTAACGTTAGGGACAGGGAAATTTACACCAAGGCACGTGAAATGTATGTTAATGTCCGTGAAGTTTACGTTAAGGGTCATGAAGTTTACGTTAAAGGTTGTGAAACTGATGTTAAAGATCGTGAGGCTAACGTTAATGACAGTTAAATTTACGGTCAAGGTCCGTGAAATTTACGTTAACTGCAGTGAGACTGACGTTTGGAGCCGTGAAGTTAATGTTAAGTGCCCGTAAAGTTTTCATCGGATTTTTCTGTCCATCTCTTCTTTGTATAGGCTTGCAGAACTTCTCGCTCTTTTGTGTTCTGTGCGTTTCTGTGTAGAAATGATGAAAGTAAATATTTGTATACGTTTTAGTAATGAAAATGTAGACTGTGTGTATGTGCTTATGTAAAAGTTGCCATGTTTAATCGAGGTTTGATGTATTATGTCCAGGTGGCACCATCCTAAGTGGGCGGCTTTGCTGGCCGGATTAGCCCTGCTGCATGTGGCTGTTCAGCATTCTCATGCTCAACAAGATAGAAGCGTCTCAGGTGAGTGAGAATTCTTCTTCTTCTTCTTCTTCTTCTTCTTCTTCGTCCAGACAAAAAAGATGGGTCACCCCCATTAATGTCATTGTAAACAGGAGCCCTTCATGTATGCTTTGTTTTTCTTTCCTGGGGTCTGATTTGAGTTCCTTAGTCTCTAAAGATTGCTCATGTACAAGATGTGTTCTGGGGGTGTGGGTGTTCTGGAACATTTTTTTAATATGTGCAGAGTGGGGAAACTTCATTATATATATATATATAAACAGGATAGAAACATATATATATATATATAAACAAACAGGATAGAAACATATATATATATATATATATAAACAAACAGGATAGAAACATATATATATATAAAAACAAACAGGATAGAAACATATATATATATATATATATATATATATATTTCTATCCTGTTTGCAGGACTACTTGGAGTCTTAAAAATTGTGCTTGGTTGTGTTTTGTTTTGAAAAAAATCGTCAACTGACAATACTGCTACAGTCGAGGTATCATGATGCTTGGTTTGAAAGTTCGACTGTCCTTGATAGGCTCCATTGCTGTAATCACTTGTCTTTCCACTGTCCCTGATTTGCTACATTGCTGTCCCAGTTATCTTTCTGCTGTCCTTGATTTTCTCCGTTGTTATATCACTTGTTTTTTCTGCTGTCCTTCGTTTGCTCCATTGCTGTGTTAGTTGCCCTTCTGCTGTCCTTGATTTGCTCCATTGCTATATCACTCGTCTTTCTGCTGTCCTTCATTTGCTCCATTGCTATATCACTTGTCTTTCTGCTGTCCTTGATTTGCTCCATTGCTACATCAGTTATCGTTCTGCTGTCCTTGATTTCCTCCATTGCTATATCAGTTATTTTTCTGCTGTCCTTGATTTGCTCCATTGTTTTCTGCTGACCTTTATTTGCTCCATTGCTATATCAGTTATCTTTCTGCTGTCCTCGATTTGCTCTATTGTTTTCTGCTGTCCTTGATTTGCTCTATTTCTAGGTAAGTTTGCTGTGGAGAGTTATCTTCTTCTCCGTTCGCTTCTACCACCAAGATCGCTTCGTGATCCTACTGAATTTACTCCTGTGGTCCTTGATTGGTCCTGTGGTCCCTGTGAGGGCCACAAGAGATCCCCGAGAGGACCACATGAGGTTCAGAGTATCGCGGGGCTTAGGCCTGTATTCTTGGTGGGTCGCAGAAGCGGGATTGCGTGACACGGTAGTTTTCGTTTCACCAGTTTAATCTAGAGTTGGACTTTCTCACCGAAAAACCTCAGCGTGATTAGGATACGCATACACCCCCCCCCCCACTCCCCGGGTGAGAGGTGGTTGCCTATCTAGACTGCATTGATCAGGTGTCTCCGACTTCAGCAGTTTGTGGTCGTGGTCGCTACCCTTCCTAGTTGTGACCAGGACGGAGCTTTTGTCCAGGAGGACGAATCCTCGCCACTAGTGAGTTTCACCCCTGGGTTAAGCCGGTCTAGGCGTATTATCCCAGCATGGGCGCGTTTAGAACGTGTTCGACCTCTAGAGCAGAGGTACCATGACATGAATAGTCATCAAGTTTCACCCCTGGTTTAAGCCGTTTTAGGCATATTTCACCAGTATGAGTGTATATCGGACGTGACCGGCCTCTAGAGCAGAGGTGCCATGGTATGAATAGCTCTCGTCGCGAGACTACTGGACATACCGATTAATCTTCACTTATCCTTTCCATCACCTTTTCACAGCGGCCCCACTCGGCAACCCTTTTCGCATTTTTTTCATTGGCCGGGAGGAGTTTTACCCCACGCGCGGCAGATGAAGAATCTCGCCGGCAGTGGTGGAGAATTGTGAATACACAACTGGAAGTAGTTCTTAAGTGAGTTAAGAATCGATAAAAGTGTACCATTTATGCTCTAGTCAGTGTAGTAGTGTGTAATAATAGAATATGTCAGAAATCAGAAGCAGTTTTTGTTGAATTCAGAGTTCATGAAAAGTACCATGTCAGAGCTGAACATTAGAACAGGAAGCGTCATTTGAGGAGTCGGAGATTTGATATTTTACAGTTGTTATGTAGGAGGTTTGGTATTTTATAGTTATGTCGGAGATTTGGTATTCTACAGTTGTTATGTCGGAGATTTGGTATTTTATAGTTGTTATGTCGGAGATTTGGTATTTTATAGTTGTTATGTCGGAGATTTGGTATTTTATAGTTGTTATTAAGTTTTTACATTTACAGCTGCACGTGGACTTGATACATCCCAAACCAAATGAATGTGTAAGATCAAACGAGTGTTCTGGCCAAATATTGTAAATAACTACCTCTTGTTAAGAGAGACAGACATGACACCATTGTCAGTGGCGACTGAACAGAGAAGGTGGCAGTGTATTAGCCACATTATGAGAATGATAGACGAACCCTTACCATGAACAGCTTTGGCGTAGATTCCGCGGAGTAAAAGAATGGGACGACCAAAAGAGACATGGAGAGTATACAGAAGAGAAAATGCTGGTAAACGAAGGACTGGCATGGAAGACAATCAAGAAGATAGCAAAAGGACTGAGAAAAGTGGAAATCTCCTGCTACAAGTAGCCCCATGTATCTTGCACATTGAAGGGACAGAGAGAGAGAGAGAGAGAGAGAGAGAGAGAGAGAGAGAGAGATTACGTTTTGAAGTATGTGATGCTTAAATTTCTAGGAAAACCGAGAGCCTAAAGGACAGGATAGTCTGGTGTGCATTTTTTTTTCTTCTTATTCTAACCTATCTGTTTTTCCTGAATAATTAATTGTGCGGAAATATTGCTTGTATTTTGTACCTTTCAGTGCATATTTTTTTCTTTATTTACTTATTTATTTTCCTCATTTCAAAATCTCTATACCTGGTGAAAATAAACATTCCATATTCATCTGTTCTTGTTCCAGAGCATAGCTTTTAACTTACTGTTATACAGTACCTATTTCTCACTTGTTTTATTATTATTATTATTATTATTTTGGCTTATTTTTTTATAATAATGCCTCAACGTTTTACTTTCACCTTTGCCTGCACGTTTATATGACTGTATATGTTCATGTTGACGTGTGCAGAAACCGTTGAAAGATGGCCTCTTCTTGCCTGAGAGTCGCGGCCTGGTGAGTACTGATGGTCGACTTTCTGTCCGGTCATGTTTTGTCTCCAGTGCTCACTTCTGGTTTTCGTTGTGTTCCTTGTTATGTCTGTTTTTTTTTCTTTTATCCTACCGATTCTTTATTTGGATGTTTCTGTTTGTTGTGTGAGTGAGTGAGTGTGTTTATGTGTGTGTGTGTGTGTGTGTGTGTGTGAGTCCTGCTTTATTACCTGCTCTTCACACCTGCTGCAAGGCTTTTCAAACTACATTTGTGGGGGTCTCTAATATTTCTTTCTTTCCAGAGTTTTTATTCTCCTTCCAACGTCGCTGTTTTTTTTTCCTCAACTTTGGGGTAGAAATGTGTTGTTCTGACCTCTCTAAACTCTCTCCCTCTCTCTCTCTCTCTCTCTCTCTCTCTCTCCCCCTCCCCTCTAGCGGTCTTATTAAAATCAACCTTGGGGTAGAAATGTGTTGCTGCGACCTCTCTAAAACTCTCTCTCTCTTTCTCTCTCTCTATTTCTCTCTTTCTCTCTCTTTCTCTCTATCTCTCTCTTTCTTTCTCTTTCTCTCTCTCTATTTCTCTCTTTCTTTCTCTCTTTTTCTCTCTCTTTCTTTCTCTCTTTCTCTCTCTCTTTCTCTCTCTCCTCTACCGGTTTTAATCCGTCATATTTTCTTCTCCTCAGTGGTTGTCCACGGGTTCTTGCGCTAATGGTCATGTGAGAGTTCGGAGAAGACAGTCTTGGAAGGACACATAATGGAGAAAAAACAAAGAGAAGAAGGTCAAGTCGAAGATGGCAACAGGGCACCGTTGATAATCTGCGAATGGATGCATCAGCAGCAGGGCATCTTGCTTACAACCGAGAGGCCTACAGGAGAGCTGTTAGGGAGGCAAAGCTCCGCAAGGGACATACTAATGAATGAATGAAAATGAATGAAAAGTCGAAGAATCCAGCATGATCTAATGTCCTGCCTTTAAAAAAAAGGATATAGACCTTACTTAACACCTTTGTTCCTTCTTCCCGTACCAAACTCCAGAAAATATGCATTTAGTACTAGTGATAATTCCAAAAATACCTTTGATAACCACCAGTTTGAAAACCGCTGGATTAATGGGAAGAGGAAGTGACTCAGACACAAGCGAAAGAGTGAAACAGAAAAGAAATAGAAAAGTATTTTTTATATATAAAAAAGTCAACCTTTTAATATTACTTTTCCTTTGATTATTTTTTTACGCAAAAGGGGGTCCCTAGGCCCCTTCAGGATCTCCACCACACCGGAAACCAGAATGTAAATAATCGCCTCGCGATATTTCTGTCAATCATTCCAGAAATAGGGCACGAGCTGCCTATAACCGGTTCCCCGGACACTATTCTCCAAAACAAAATTCTGATAGTTTTGTGTGTGTGTGTGTGCAAAGTCCGGTTCGCCTGCTGCCAGTGTCACATTAGACGGTACTACTACACGGGGCTGTCAAGAAGCACTTCTTTGTGGCGTGGCTTGCAAGAGTTAGAAGTGAGAAAACTACAGCTAATGATCCGGACAAAGGGGACGTAAGCATGTCTGTGACAGGGCTGTTTCTCATTCGTGCCATGGTATCCCGTACAGCTTTCTTAGATATCCAAGTGCCTTTAGCTTAGTCGCTTGAAGAGCAACAACGTTATGAATACGATCTTATGACATTTCAGTTCAGTAGACTATCTGACACCCTTGTTCAAAGCAGTCTTATAACACCTTTGTTCAGACCAGTCTTGTAACATCTTTATTAAAAGCAATCTTGTAACATCTTTCTTCAAAGTAGTTTTGTAATATCTTTCTTCAAAGCAGTCTTATAATATCTTTGTTCAAAGCAGTCTTATAACACCTTTGATCATAGCAGTCTTATAACACCTTTGTTCATAGCAGTCTTACAACACCTTTGTTCAAAGCAGTCTTACAACACCTTTGTTCAAAGCAGTCTTACAACACCTTTGTTCAAAGCAGTCTTATAACACCTTTGTTCTAAAAGCAGTTTTATAACACCTTTATTCTAGGCAACTTATAACACCTTTGTTCAAAGCAGTTTTATAACACCTTTGTTCTAAGCAGTTTTATAACAACTTTGTTCTAGGCAATCTTATAATACCGTTGTTCGAAGCAGTCTTATAACACCTTTGTTCTAATCAGTTTTATAACACCTTTGTTCTAGGCAATCTTATAACACTGTTGTTCAAAGCAGTCTTATAACACCTTTGTTCTAAGCAGTTTTATAACACCTTTGTTCTAGGCAATCTTATAACACCGTTGTTCGAAGCAGTCTTATAATACCTTTGTTCTAATCAGTTTTATAACACCTTTGTTCTAGGCAGTCTTATAACACCGTTGTTCGAAGCAGTCTTATAACACCTTTGTTCTAAGCAATTTTATAACACCTTTGTTCTAGGCAATCTTATAACACCGTTGTTCAAATCAGTCTTATAACACCTTTGTTCAAAGCAGTCTTATAACACCTTTGTTCTAGGCAATCTTATAACACCGGTGTTCGAAGCAGTCTTATAACACCTTTGTTCTAGGCAATCTTATAACACCTTTGTTCGAAGCAGTCTTATAACACCTTTGTTCGAAGCAATCTAATAACACCTTTGTTCGAAACAATCTAATAACACCTTTGTTCTAGGCAATCTTATAACACCGTTGTTCGAAGCAGTCTTATAACACCTTTGTCCTAAGCAGTTTTATAACTCCCATGTTCAAAACGGTTTTCAGACACTTCTGTTCAGTAGATTATTCTGATACCTTGTTTCATGCGATCTTCTGTCATTTTTGTTCAAAAAAGGTCTTCTAACATCTTGTTCCATGAGGTCTTCTGTCACTTTTGTTCAAAAAAAGGTCTTCTAACATCTTGTTCCATGAGGTTTTCTGACACTTTTATTAAAAAAAGGTCTTCTAACACCTTGTTCCATGAGGTCTTCTGACACTTTTATTTAAAAAAAGGTCTTCTAACACCTTGTTCCATGCCGTTTTCTGACACTTTTGTTAAAAAAGGTCTTCTAACACCTTGTTCCATGAGGTCTTCTGACACTTTTATTAAAAAAAAGGTCTTCTAACACCTTGTTCCATGCCGTTTTCTGACACTTTTGTTAAAAAAGGTCTTCTAATACCTTGTTTCTTGCGGTCTTCTAACACCTTTCAAAGCGTACGATCTTCTTAAGACCTTTATTCAGCACGTACGTCTTTCTAACAGTCTTGTTCTGTGCGATATTATAACACCGTTCGTCATTACGTATGTTCTTCTAACACCTTTCTTCAGGACAGTACTCTAACACTATTATTCATTACGTATAATATTCTAACACATTTGTTCATTCCGTATTCGAACACCATTGTTGGTTACGTACGATCTTAACACTATTGTTCAGGGTAGTTCTCTCACCATTATTCATTACGTACGATATTATAATGCGCCTATTCGTTATCTTTTAAAGCTCTTGTTCGTTACGAAAGATCGTCTAACACCCTCGTTCATTACGTCCGATAATGCCGCACACTTGTTTATTACGTACGACCTTCTAACATCTTTGGTTCTTACATTTGTTGTTAAGACACCTTTGTTCATTGTAATACCATTGCTCTCTTTACGTACGATATTATAACACTCTTGTTCATTACGTACGATATTATAACACTTCTATTCATTACGTACGATATTATAACACTTCTGTTCATTACGTACGATATTATAACACTTCTATTCATTACGTACGATATTATAACATTCCTATTCATTACGTACGATATTATAATACAGTTGTCCATTACGTACGATATTATAACACAGTTGTTCATTACGTACGATATTAATAGCACCATTGTTCACTGCGTACGATCTTCTGACACACTTCACATTGATCTTTTAACACCCTTGCTCAGAACGGTCTCTTAACACCTTTTTTCCCCCAGTAAGTACAGCCTTCTACGAACTTTAATCAGCATTCTGATAAGAACAGGAGAAACAGAGAAAAACTACAAGAGCGAAAAAAGAAAAAAAAATGGTTCTATTAGTGGTTTTCAGACTGTGGGTAAGAGGTTCAAGTGTTGAAAACAAACATGTCAGATTGAAGATCGAGGGTACAAAGAACTGTGCAGCTGCTAATGGCAAATGTTATGTTTCGTTGTGCTCCTGTGTTTGTCATCGCCATCCTGGTGAGCTATTAAGAACAATGAACTGGTTGGCTTCGCACGATTTCAGACTGAAGCCAGCAGTAGTTTCAACTTCTTGAATGCAAAACGGTTACCGTGTGTATTACGTGTTGTTTAGAGGCAACCCAGAGCGGACTGATTCCGAGGGATTAACTCTTTCAATCCAGAGCAACGCTGACAGTGCTGGTAGATCTTAGACATGCCCTTGTCAATCAATCTAAATCAGTCTTAATAAAATACGAAGTTGCACATTTCTGACCCAGCCAAAATTTTCCTGCTGTAGAGTAACTACAAATATATCCATACTACAAGAACTTAATATTGAAGAAGGTTGGCTAGTAAAAAGGATTAAACAAAGAAAACTTAAATATTTTGGACATATTAAACATCGTGAAAATTTAGAGAAGACTGTCTTTCAAAGGTACATAATGGTAAAAAGAAAGAGAGGAAGACCAAAGCGAAGATGGCTGCAAGACATCGTTGATGATCTGCAAATGGATGCATCAGCTGCAGGGCATCTTGCTTACAACTGAGATGCCTACAGGAGAACTGTTAGAGAGGCGAAGTTCCGCAAGGTAGATGCATATGACTGACTGAAGAGTAACTTCCTTCCAGTTTCTTTCTACGAAAATGTCTTATCAAAATCTATTCTCACAAAGGTTGGAAGTTAATTCTGGGGTGAAAGAGTAAGCGGCTGATACTCTAGCGCCAGGGTTGGCGAATCACAGCTGACACGCTAGAGTCAGAATGGGCGAATCATAGTTGACACGTTAGCGTCAGGGTTGGCGAATCATAGTTGACACGCTAGCGTCAGGACTGGCGAATCATAGTTGACACGTTAGCGTCAGGGGTGGCGAATCATAGTTGACACGCTAGCGTCAGGACTGGCGAATCATAGTTGACACGCTAGCTTCAGGGTTGGCGAATCATAGTTGACACGCTAGCGTCAGGACTGGCGAATCATAGTTTGTCAACTAGCGCTAGCGTCAGGGTTGGTGAATCACAACTGACACACTAGCGTCAGAGTTGTCGAATTATATTTCACACGCTATCATTAAGGTTGGCGAATTACAGCTGACACGCTAGCATTAATTTTGGCGATTTATAGCAGACATGCTAGCATTATGGTTCGTGAATCATAGCCACATGATATCCTGTGCTGCCTCTCCATTGTACCACCCCCCCCTTTTTTTTTCCCCACAGTGTAAACAGACCTAGCCTGACTGACGGGGCAGAAATCGTCTATAGTCACCATGGTGGTGGAGTCTGCTGAAGAAGTATTTCAAACCCTCTGCTCTTTAGCTTCACTGACTAACTGAAAAAAATAACCACCATACCCCACTTCCAGGTCCGCACTGTTCTATACCTCAACGTCTTCACCGCATCAGCTGCAGAGAAAACCCAGCTCGTAGTTCCAGGAGATAGAAGAAGAAGAAGAAGATCTATGTCAGTTTTGTAAGGGAATCAAGACAAGAAACGTATCCATCTGCTTCGGAACCGTTTACGAAGATGGATTGTATTATGAGACCTTCATGCCTGCATGTTTCATGATTGTATTATGAGATCTTCATGCCTGTATGTTTCATGACTGTATTATGAGATCTTCATGCCTGCATGTTTCATGACTGTATTATGAGATCTTCATGCCTGCATGTTTCATGACTGTATTATGAGATCTTCATGCCTGCATGTTTCATAATTGTAGTATGAGATCTTCATGCCTACATGTTTCATGATTGTATTATGAGACCTTCATGCTGCATGTTTCATGATTGTATTATGAGACCTTCATGCCACATGTTTGGTGATTGTATTATGAAAACTTAATGCCTACATGTTTCATGATTGTATTATGAGACCTTCATGCTGCATGTTTCATGATTGTATTATGAAAACTTAATGCCTACATGTTTCATGATTGTATTATGAGACCTTCATGCTGCATGTTTCATGATTGTATTATGAAAACTTAATGCCTACATGTTTCATGATTGTATTATGAGACCTTCATGCTGCATGTTTCATGATTGTATTATGAAAACTTAATGCCTGCATGTTTCATGCAAACCGGTTTTTTTTAAAATCTAAATGTACGGGACTGACTAGCTCAGGCAAATGAAGGATTTGAATAATTTTATAAATACCAACTGCAGACATGTTGAACTCTTCACACAGAATCTCGAAAATTAATACAGCCTCTTTGACAGCTGACCGGAAACAGTAGCGACCTTAACACGCTAGGGCACGTCACTTATCTCCACTGAACTAAACGAGCTCGGTGAAAGTCAACGAACTGTGTCGACAGCGTCAAAGGTTAAAGCTTTCTTTAATGTCGAAACATCTGAACTCTTTGTTAAGCGACAAACGAGCGTTGGTTCGGAGTGTAAGATTTCTCAGATGCTGTTCTTTTATGAGTTCTTGTCACCGTGTTTTTATTTCACTCTCTCTCTCTCTCTCTCTCTCTCTCCAGGCCAGGCCGATGTTGATGAGTTTTCCGGATTTTGAAAGTTATTTATCAAAGTGGAAAAGGAAATTGGTTGTCAGTGGTGGAATTCTGCTTCTACTCTGTGTGTGGAAGGATTTATGGTTATTGTTTCTCTCTCTCTCTCTCTCTCTCTCTGTCTCTCTGTCTCTCTGTCTTGTACGGGCAATGTGGCTACTTTTCTGTGTCTGCATCAGTCAATCATCGACATCGTTTTGTCACGGAAGACCCTTGGAAACAGGTTTCGGGTCCTACGGAGGCCTTGTAGAAAAATAATTGCACATACAGCTCACAATACATTAGTGTGGTCTGTTCAGTTGTAGATGTCTTGGGTCGCTTCTTCTGTCTGGCTGGAACTGCGAGTTTGTGATGATTAAATCTATGTCCTCTGTCTGCATGGAACGACGAGTTTGTGATGATTACATTCATGTCTTCTGTCTGCCTGGAACTACGAGTTTGTGATGATTACATTCATGTCTTCTGTCTGCATGGAACTACGAGTTTGTGATGATTACATTCATGTCTTCTGTCTGCATGGAACGACGAGTTTGTGATGATTACATCTTGTTTTATATTATCTTGTTCTTGCGATGATTAGAAGGAAACAAGTTTAAACTTCATAATCATCAGCAAAGTCCGGACAAGCTCATGTTTCCTTCGATGTCTTCCACTAGGAGGAACATCTCAGCCTAGGTACTGCCAGTACTCTGTAGTGCTGGAGAATCCTTTTTTTTTCGACTGGAAAGCAGAGGCGGCAGCGGAGTAAAAGCTGGCCCGTGGCAAGGAGCAACACCACATCACATCCTCCAGGGTTGCCAGCTAACACAGCCCACCCAGCTAAGGATCCGGTCAGGCACCCCAGCTCCCCCTGCAGAAGCGCTACGGCGTTGCCGAAAACTAGAGACGAAATGCCGCGTTTTGCGAGAGAGATTGATATCAGTGTCTGAGCGAGCATCGAAGAAGACACAGGTCACTGCTACAATCCCAGCTGGAACGCCGCTGTCCATTGAATTCGTGTGTGACTTACTGTTGTGTTTCACGATGATACTGCTGTTACTATTACTACTTCTCTTTGTTTTTCTACTAATTCTACTAACTGTTTATTATTACTAGTACTACCTCTATTAACTGTCTGTTATTACCAGTACTACTTCTATTAACTGTCTGCTATTGCTACTACTACTTCTACCAGCTGTCTGTTGTTACTACTACTACTTCTACCAAATGTCTGTTATTATTACTACTACTATTTCTGCCAACTGTCTGTTATTACTACTACTACTTCTACCAAATGTCTGTTATTATTACTACTACTATTTCTACCAACTGTCTGTTATTACTACTACTTCTACCAAATATCTGTTATTATTACTACTACTATTTCTACCAACTGTCTATTATTACTACTACTACTTCTACCAACTGTCTGTCATTACTACTACTACTTCTACCAACTGCCTGTCATTACTACTACTACTACTTCTACCAACTGTCTGTTATTACTAGTGCTACTTCTACTAACTGTCTGTTATTACTACTACTACTTCTACTGAGTCTGTTATTCTAGTACTACCTACGACAACTACTACTACTACAACTTCTACTTCTACTACTACTGCTACTACTAATACTACCACTATTGCTAATAGTAATAATAATAATAATCTTGGCCATGGCAATGGGTCTTGAAGGGTATAGATTTGTAGTTACTGGTTAACTGTATGGCCTGTGCATGTGGCTACTTCATGATCATCATAATCATGACCAGACACACTGACTGCACGCAGTGGCTGTCATACGTCTCCAAAGGTCTCTATCCTTGACATTTTCCACCAGCTCAGTTGGTGGCCTTTTAATCGCTTTGGATTAATGATTTTCATTTCCAGCGGACTTCAGTAAATGTTGCAGTCATAACATCTGTTACCATGGATATGACGTGAACGGAATTCTAAATTTAAATGTAAAGTGCATTCTTAGAATAACAGACACAGTTGAATGTAATCTTTTTTGCTAACTTTACCCCCAGTTGGTCCTCCCATAGTTTAATAATTGCTGCAGGCGTGCAAGATTTGGTCCAGGAATGTTGCTTGCGTCACGCTGTACAAGTGAAATGTGGGCCAAGTGGGTTTTGTTTGCTCACTTCTTCAGACATTTGGGACTGTCAGGGGGGCGATCTTCAGCTCTGGATGGTCTGTTTAGAGGAGGCGAGGAATCTCCTGTTTGTTGGGGTGCGCGGGTTCAGACTTGGACCCGAGGCGACACATTTATGGGAGGCCGGTAAATTAGAGCAGGGCGATGACCTTATCCAGCCAGCGCTGTCGTGGCTGCTGCTAGTAACAGCCTGGCATGCACACTCAGGATGGATGGGGGAGTAGAAAATGGAGCATCCTGAAGGGTCATTGCGGCCTACCATTTCTAAAGGAGACGACGCAAGAAGACGAGATGAGGCCGAACTCGCCGTAATCCCTAGGATGGTGGGATCTGTGGCGAAGGTTGTTTCTTGGCTCCGCCCATGGGTTCTTCAGACAAGCCGTCATTACCCAGTCTGTAATTCGAACGATTCTTATGCTTCAGAAAATGTAATCATATTTCCCAAACTGTATTCTCATCTTCGTCGTCTTGTGGCATCTCCCTCACGGAAGGTTGGCAGCAGTGAGTCTGCAGTCTGTTCTGCCTCATGCCTTCGTAGTGCATCTCTGCCCGAGCTGTTTCCTGCCCATCTCTTGATGTTGTTCACCCGTATGTGCTGTTGTCGTATGTGTTCTGAAAGAGTTTTCATAATCAGAGCTGTCAGAATTCTTGATTTCATAACATTTTTTCATACTTACTCTTTTTATACACATACTTTTTTTTGTGTTCACATTCTGTTTTCATAATACAAGCCAAGTCGACACAAGATCCTAAATCGACTCTTTTTAACTCATGTTTTAGGTAGATTTTTTTCAATACAACTTTTTTTATATTTTAAAAAATAATCAATTTCTAAGAAAAATGCTGTAGAAAAATAATTTTCACTGACAAAATTAGATATATATTCTTCCTTTCACTTTCATAAATCTGGACAGGAATACGGACGGTCCCTGAGTTACGAACGTCCGACTTACGTACAATCCACAGTTACGAACGACCCCTGTACAGTTTATTATACTAAAAACCTGAGTTAAGTTCAGTAGTTTGTAATAACAAAGACCAGTCGCTTCTCTGAAGCCCTCATCAAAACAGTGCTCGCCTACTACGATTCGCTTATTTCTTTAATTTTTTTTTTGTTTGTGCATAGAAATACACACTGTATACGATATAGTGTAAAACTGACGTTAGATAAGAACCATCCCTAACTCTTTCAGCGTACGTACACATTCGACTTACGAACTTAGGGACGGAATTCTCTCGTAACTCGGGGACTGTCTGTATATAAAAGTACATAGTTTTGGCCGTAATCCATAACTGATAATCCAGTGCTTTTTAACGGGGAAAAAAATGTATGATGTAGTAATGAAATGACGGAAATGAACAAAAGGATGCAACGTACGAACGTGGATGCACTCTTTGCTGCCAGTTTGGATAATTTCTGACCAGATGTTTCTGTCCCTCCACACGCTGTTTTCCATGATAGGTATACAATGTTTCACACTGGTTTTTTTAAAACTTACTCGTTGTTTGGCTAGTCACGCTTAGTGTATTCTGGCCTGGATTTAGTTCTGTTGTGTTGTCTGAATACTGAGAAGTATCGAGGCCATGGAAGGACATATTTCTTGGCTGGTTAGATTATTATTTCTCTTATATTTTTTTAGCGTTCCAAAAACTCACTGCCGGCTTTCTGGGCCAGTCTCAGTTTCACCAGAGCCCCGTTTGGCTGGACTTTTCAGGACGCACCTGGTTGGCCTTCTCGGTTAGCGTAGCGCCATAGTGGCATATAGCCACACCATACTTCACCCAAGTCTAGCAGTCTCCTACCCTATCCTGTTTCCGCCACTATCTCGAGGACGACCAAGGAAAAAAAAATGGATAGATGAAGTGAAGGACACACTGAGGAAGTATAACATGACAGCTACCCAGGCCACTCACCTTGCTTTGGACAAATGTCTGAATCTACCTGCGACCCTAATGGCACAAGCAGATAGATAAGAAGATGGTCATTTCTTGAACATGTCTCAGTGTGTTTAACTCGCTGGGGTGGTGGAGTTTGTCAAGAAACTTGTGTTCCTGTTACTTAAGTAATCCACCATCGTTCTCCCCAAACTATGATGGCCAGTTCCAGTATATGAGACATTTAAAAAAATGGTTTTCAACGATGTCACTATTATGACACAGTGAATGCCCTTGTCTGGACAGCTCCGCAGTTAATTTAAGCTGCGTGATGATTGGGTAGTCTTTGTCCAGCTGAGAGTTCTTTTCACAGGTCTCGGGGAGAAGTTCGTAAGCTCTGGTCGAGAACAAACACGTCCAGTTTTGTTTTTTTTGGGTAGTGTTGTTAGAATGTAAGAATAGTTGTTTGCTTGTCCTTTTAAGAACAACAGTTTGTGCCTTTCACTGTACTAGGCACAGAAAGATTCTGCTTTAAGGCTGAGACGTGAATCTTGACCAGGTTCAGCGTTGGCTTCAGCCGCTATATTTTATGGCTAACCTTCTCTCTATCTCCTTCTACTAAGAAGTCCTTTTAAGTGTTCTTTTTTTTAAAACTGGACAGATCTCCCCCCCCCCTTCCCCTTCCCCAGTATAATCATCTCAGTTCTTGATACCGTTACTATGTTGAGAAGGAGCACATTTTCACAAGAAAGTTATTACGGACTGTAAATAATGACGTGTAGAGATGGGACATGCTTGCCTGTCAGGTTAACTTGCGTCTTGTCAGTGTTTGTATGTTGAGACTCTCAAACTTTTTTTTTCTGCCCAGTCAGCTTTGACTCCCGGTCCAACACACCAGGACAGTGGTTCTTAAACTCTGAGAGGAGGGGGGTGTCAGTAGTCTCCCAGTAGGTCACTGGAAAGATCTCTGGTGATCTAATGACCAGCAAATGGATGTGCTTCATTACAAAAACCGTACCATCTACTGGGGGGGGGGGGGCTTCTTTATTATTTAATAAGGGGTCCACAGTTGTTCTCATTCTGGGAAGGGAGTTCAGGGCAGGAGGAAGTTATGAACCATCGCGCTTAAGGAGAAAGGTTTCAGTACCTAACAAGAAGTGGGTTATGTTACGGCAGCCCTGAGACAAGGTCACTACGATAGGGTTCTATCTATCTATCTATCTATCTATCTATCTATCTATCTATCTATCTATCTATCTATCTATCTATCTATCTATCTATCTATCTATCTGCCTGTCTATCTACTTTTCCGCCTTCCTGCTTATCTGTCTATCTACCTATCCTCCTTCCTGCCTATCTGTCTGCCTGCCTGTCTATCTACCTTTCTGCCTTCCTGCTTATCCAGCTACCTATCCTCCTTCCTGCCTGTCTGTCTTTGAACATGTGTGGCTGTTTCAGACGTCTAAGCTTACTTCAGGTGAGTCCGTGCAGTCCCACACCGTCTGTCACCAACACACTATTTTGTCTGCAGGAAAGGAGAGAGAGAGAGAGAGAGAGGGGAGAGAGAGAGAGCACCTTTTCCCCCCTTCTCTCTGTCCAACTCTTGTGACCTACTTGATCTTGCGCTCGTCAACCCGCCGATGTTTGCTCAGAAATCGTCCCAAGGCCCACCGAGGACACATTTTCCAGTAACCTTACGTCTGGAGGAGATACACGCTCCTGTCCTTCTGTAAACCCACCTCCCCCCCGCCCCTCTTTTTCCCCCCAATGCCAGTCCCTGCATGCCCTATCTGTCCTGACGGTAAGGACACGCCGGCGACATGCATTCCAGTCATCTCCCCTTTTCTCTCTGTACTTTTACACCCTGCAAGTTGCTTCCCTTGGGTGAAGGAAGGCATAGTTAGCCCAGGTTTATGAAACAGTCTGCTTCTTCTTCTTCTTCTTTCACTTTCTCTAAATAGCAGCTACACAATTCCTCAGATCTAGGGCCTCCGAAAGGAAGCCCGCCCAGCCCCGCCCCAGCTGTTGCTTATCATATTGTTTAGCCGTTCTGCTTTTATCATAAGCCCTATCACCTCCAGCCCCGGGCGATACTTAAAACTGGGGGAAGGACTCTAAGCCGCAGAGCAATGCACTACCCCTCCCCCCTCCTTCCCCCCCTCCCCCCACACACACACACAGAGTTGCCTCTGGTCAGACATCATCAGTGAAGTAACTGATCCATACAGCAGCAACGTGGCTAATCTCTGACATCTTTCCTATTTTTTTGTTTTTTCTCGTGAACTTAGCGCACAATTCATCGTCTGGAACTCCTACCCGCCCCCCCCCCCCAATAACCTAGTTTAGGCATATTTTAAGCCAGGGAAATCAGTAGAACATGGCAGTTTGATATTCACGTTCAGCGAGTTGGCACAGGTGAATCCTTATCATAAAGGCAGTAAAACAAGGGAAATAACTGATCATTTTATGTTTCCCCCCCCCCCCCCCCCCAAAAACTTTCCAAGACTTTAGAAGATTTAAAGCTACGTCCGTGAACATTTGTTGCTGCAGCTAAGATTGGCATATAGGAGCAGGGATTAGAAGTTGACTTATCTGGGTGAAGTATCGAACCCTGTCTTGTTTGCAACTAACAAGAAGAGTAGATTGACTCGATTTGTTTGGTATCATCGATCGCGGGGGTTCTCACCCCTTTTTGAGCCCCCGACACCACATTTATGAAAATGTTACCTCTTGTGCAAATATACCCATACTACAAGAACTTAATATTGAAGAAGGCTGGCTAGTAAAGAGAATTAAAGAGAGAAAACTTAAATATTTTGGACACATTAAACATCATGATAATTTAGAGAAGACCATCTTGGAAGGGTACATAATGGGGAAAAAGAAAGAGAGGAAGACCAAGACGAAGATGGCTGCAAGACATCGTTGATAATCTGCAAATGGATGCATCAGCAGCAGGCCATCTTGCTCACAACCGAGAGGCCTACAGGAGTGCTGTTAGGGAGGCAAAGTTCCGCAAGGGACATGCAAAAGAATGAATGACCTCTTGTTCAGTTTTAATCTGACCTAGCAGGCAGATAGCGTGACGCGAGTAGATGCTTAATTAAAAAAAGAAACCAGAGGAACACAGTGGAAGAAAATATTGTGTACTCTAACAATACATCTGAGAAAAAGCTCAGCGATGGAAGTAAGAAAGAAAGAATGAATGAATGGATGATCTTTATTTTTAAAAAGAAGGCTAAGGATAGGGGCTTGTAACAGGACAGGACTTTCAAAACTTTCTGGAATAGTATCCGAAGGTAGGAACACCTGGATATGATAATTTATCCGGCATTTAACAATCGACCCCGGCACTGAATGCAGAAATCGTGCTTGTGGAGCTAAGGATGTCGCTGAGCCAAGTATCCCCCTCCCCTAAAACGTAGAACGGAACCATCCAAGTTAGATAACTCGCTGGAAGAAAACTAACCGCGCAGACTTCCAAGTTAATGCTTTTTACATGAAGTCTTCTACCATTCCGACACTGCAAGTAACTGTAAACGCTGAAACAGCATTATTCAAGACTGCACAGAAAGAGGGCACCTGGATCTGCAAACCTGACATTCCAATGATAATTATCTCGAACAGGATATGAGAATACCCAACTTGTACACACACACACACACCGACCGAGGCTGAAATGATAAGGAAAGAAAACGAAAGCAAACACAGACGATAGTAACGATATACAGAAACCAGAATAAAAAGATTCCGCGATGGCCTTCTGTATTCTAACATGTCAAACTGGCTTATGTTTGCCGTGATGCGGCGTTATGTATCACTCCGCGTGGAAGAGGGGCGATCACTGCATTCCTTCTTGTTGCAGATACACTCGTAGGCAGACATTTTATCTGGACTTTTGTTTTTTAATTTCAGAAATTCTACAGAAAACTGTCTGCAGGTTTTCTACACAAATCAGGTCATATATTATGGAGAATGAAAAGAAAAAATGCACAAATTTTAGAACAGTTCTAAGTGCACTGCGGACTTCTTAAAGAAATAAGGATCAAGAAAGAAATATACTTTGACTATATCAAAAGACGTAACAACATGGTGAAGATCATACTAGAAGGTAAGATGGAAGGAAAAAGAGCAAGAGGAGGACAGAGGCTGAGGACATTGGAGATTCATTACTGACAGCCTGAAGATGGCACATGATGATAATGATGATGATGATGATGATGATGAGTCGGTCATTTATATGTCTCTTGTGGAACTTTGTCTCCTCAGCAGCTCTTCTGTAGGCCTATCGGGTGTAAGCAAGATTCCCTGCTGCTGATGCGTCCATTAGCAGATCATCAACGATGTCTTGAAGCTATTTTCACTTACTCTTCCTTTCTTTCTTTTTCACATTATGTATCCTTCCAAGACGGTCTTCTCTAAATTATCCTGACGTCAACGTGTCCAAAATATTTAAGTTTTCACTATTTAATCCTCTTTACTAGCCGGCCCTCTTCAGTGTTAAGCTCTTGTAATATGGATATATTTGTTCTTTCTTTTTTGTGTCCACGATATTTGAAGAACTCTTATATAGCATTTACATTCAAAGGCATTTATGTTTCTCAGCTGTTTTGTTAAGTGTCCAGGTCTCACAGGCATATGTTGCGATGGGAAAGATGTATGCCCTTAAAAATCTTATTTTTGTAGTTCTGTCTGTTCCTCTCCACAGATTCTTTAGTTGTTTTACTTTCTGAAGAGCAATAGATGTCCTCCTTTTAAATTTCCCTCATTATATCTCCATTATTAGTTAGTAATTATCCAAGATATTCAAAACTCTCCACCTCTTCCAGTTTCTCCTCATTGATACATATTTGAGCTGCCTTGTTTGTTTTGTCAGTTGTCATCAGTTTAGTTTTCTTTGCATGATGATGATAGAAAGCTGTAATGTTATGCACATCCTTTCTAGATTTCATTACAAATATGTGAGTTGGACCCATGAAAATTATAATGTTGAATTTCTGAAGCAAACTTTACCATTATGTCGAAAACGTATATTTTAGTCTTCTTCGTTCAAGGTAAAGTACTATATCGCTTCTCATGGCATCAAGTGCAGGTAGTAGGATAGGGTGTTGGTCAGCTACAGTTTGCCAGTCATGATATCATCTCATGCACATGGGAACCAAGACACACTACTCAACCTGAATGAGATAGCTGTCAAGCCGATCCAAATCTGATAAAGACCCTATATTATCTCTCAGTGGTGCCCCTGGAAACAGATGATAGTCTGGCCACGTGATTATGGACTGCCATGGGAAGAAGAGCCCAGTTCTAAAAATACCTCGAGCCGAAGTCGGATGTGCAGGGCCAAAAGGCGCGTAACTGCGACACAACGTAACCAACGCCCTTTTGGGAGCGGAACTACGAAAAGAAATCTAATACAGCGGTTATTTTGGTTCCACCGCCATTATTGCTGAAATTGATTACAAATTTAAAAGACCGCCATGAATTTTAGCGATGGCAACATTATCTGACATTTCCTAGGTCAAGAGCAGGGTCAGAACTGCAGGAAAACCCCCCAAAATTACAGGCAGTCTGGTGCAAATTAAACTAGTGTCATGCATTGGCGGGTCAAATTACCGCCGAAAGTGCCTCTGATGTTCTGAACCTCCGTCCTACACGAGGCCTGCCTCGAGTGGAATCAGCAGCACAACGGAGCCATCGTCGTTTGATAAGAGGCGAACAAAGACCCCCCCCCCCCTTAAAAATACTCTGGGCTTGTCTCTTTGTTTTTCGTCTAGTTTAGGCAGTTAGCCAAAAATGATGCCTGATTATTCTGTTCTAATAAATAGGACATTGTTAAGAGAAGCCAATTCAGTGGGCATAACGTCTTTTGATGAGAGTGAAAAACTCGCTGAAGACAGGGCATCATGGCGAACTACCATGTGACGTTTAACGGCACGGGAAGGATGTAAAATGTAAGATTCTCCTCTAATACTAACTGCAGTATAGAAGCAGTGGTCATTCATTCATTAAATTTTCATTTTCCTTGCGGAACTTTGCCTCCTTAACAGCACTCCCGTAGGCCTTTCGGTTGTGAGGAAGGTGTCCTGCTGCTGATGCATCCATTTGCAGATCATCAACGATGTCTTGCAGTCATCTTCGCCTTTGTCTTCCTCTCTTTCTTTTCCCATTTATGTACCCTTCCAAGACGGTCTTCTCTAAATTATCATGATGTTTAATGTGTCCAAAATATTTAATTTTTCTTTGTTTAATCCTGTATCATGCAGTGGTCAGCCATAGAAAAGTTAGAAAGGGAATTTGATAGCTTTAGTTAAGAACCAGAGTTTTCAGGTAGAAACATGTGGATTCTGGCCTGACATAAAACACATTCCATTTTGATACAGGACCACTATAAGCTGCATGATAGTACGCTACAGGACCGCTATACGCTACATGATACATTAAGCTATAGACACGCTGCGCCGTAGGACACAAATACGCTGCAGGACCACAATACGCTTCATGAAAGTACGCTACAGGACCGCAATACGCTTCATGATAGCACGCTACAGAACCACAATACGCTGTATGATATCACGTTACAGGACAACAATACGCTACGGGGCAACAGTATACTACAAGACACATTACGCTACAGAAACACAGTACGCGACAGGACCACAACACGCTACATGACCATACGCTTCAGGACCGCGCTATGATACCGGATCATAAATAGCTACAAGACAGTAGGCTGCAAGACCACAGTATGTTACAGAACCACAAATCACTGCATGATAATATACTACAGTACACACTATGCTATATAACAGGACCACAATACACCACACGATCATAATAAGCTGTGTGGCACAATACGCGACAGGACCACATTGCGCCACTGACCACAAAACGCTATAGGACCACAATACGCTACAGGACCACAGTACAATACAAGGCACAGTACGCTACACGACCACAGTACCCTACAGAACCACAATACGCTTTCATTTCTTTGTGCCATCAGTCAGTCATTTTCTTGCCGTAAAACCGGGACACAGTGGTTTTACGTGGAAAATAGATTTTGCTGATTTAAATATTCCCTTATAAGGAAAATTATAACGAAGATCAGAAAACGACAACCCAAGTTTGTGATTGGGGGGGGGGGCATATTTGGATGAGAGGTGGGCTAAAGCACCTAATGTCAACAGGAAAGATCGAAGGTAGAAAAGACTGAGGTAGACAGAGAGAAAAGATGTTCAGTGACAGTCTTGCTGAGATGTACAAGAGATCGAGAGTTGTGGAAGGACATGATATCCTACTCCTGTCGGCAGAACTTTAAGAGAGAGAGAGAGAGAGAATGAATGAATGAATGAATAATCTTTATTTTTCAAGGGTAAAGAATTGGGCACGCAGGCCCGTCTTACATTCTGCCCTTCAAGAGAGAGAGAGAGAGAGAGAGAGAGAGACGGATCAGTCCCACATATTAGAAAGTTTGCCGATCCCTGGTAAAGAAAATTTGCTGATCCCTGGTAAAGAAAATTTGCCGATCCCTGCTAAAACCCACGTATTAAGATTAACTACAGATGTGCTAACCCTGCTTTGTAACTTACATCTGGAAATAAGAGACAACCTTGCTGTAGATATGTCTAACCTAATATATACAGTGGTGAGGTGTATGTGTGTGTGGGTATGTGTATGAGAGAGAGACAGACAGAGAGAGAGAAGGAGAGAGAGAAGGAGAGAGGTGTTGTTTAACGAAAGAAAGACCACAACATTTAGAGGAAAACTATAATCATAAGTTCCCTGGCGGGTTGTCTGATTGCATGAGAAAACTGCGCAGAATTGAGAGACTGTCTTCAAGGATGTTTAGAAAGATTCGTTCGTGATATCTGAAATGACATTTGGAGAATTTATCATTTCGGAGCTGGCGTCTGTGCTCACTATGGGGTTAATAAGGCGATAAAAGCAGCCGGTGAGTGTAATGTTTTCCATTTTGTTTCTCTGTAAATGTTTTGTTTCCTTTTCTTAAATTGCTGTTCGGGTAGGTTCTTTCAGTTCTTTTGTTCTTAAACCCTCCTCCTCCTCCTCTTCTTCTTCTTCAAACCCAGAGGTGTTCTTGCCGGCCGATGCAGTGGAGGTGTTGGTACACAGCATGGTACCGGATTGGGAGCGGGTCACCACGGCTGTTTTGTTTTAATTCCTTTCAGTTGTTGCTTGCTGCTGTTCCACCTCGCTGGAACTACGAGTTTGATGCTCTTTGCAGCCGATGCTGTGAAGATGCAGGCACAGCACCGTGTGGGGGTGGAGAGAAGGAAAGACGCTGTCCGATTCAGCAATCGGTGGCCCGTAACTGACATACCAGTGTCAGGGTTGACCATCCGTAGCCCACCAAGACCCTGTCCCACCACTCCGTTGTTACCCTCAGCAACAGGCCTAACCCGGCTAACGGGGCAGGGATCGCCATAATCTCCATGGTTGTGGAGTCTGCTAAAGAAGTACTGCACACCCCCTTGCTATTCCACTCAGGGACTGAAAAAAAAAACAACCACAGGTAACCCGCTCCCAGTCCGACACGACGCTGTGCCTTATCCGCTGACAAGAACAATCGCAGTTCCAGCGAGATAGAAGTCCAACACATTGTTGTATAGAAGTCCAAGACATTGTTGTACAGAAGTCCAAGACATTGCTGTATAGAAGTCCAAGACATTGCTGTATAGAAGTCGAAGAAATTGTTGTATAGAAGTCCAAGAAATTGCTGTATAGAAGTCCATGACATTGTTGTATAGAAGTCCAAGAAATTGCTGTATAGAAGTCCAAGACATTGTTGTATAGAAGTCCAAGAAATTGCTGTATAGAAGTCCAAGACATTGTTGTATAGAAGTCCAAGAAATTGTTGTATAGAAGTCCAAGAAATTGCTGTATAGAAGTCCAAGAAATTGCTGTATAGAAGTCCAAGAAATTGTTGTATAGAAGTCCAAGAAATTGTTGTATCGAAGCAATTATACATGGATCTCTGTCAAGCAGCATATTTTTCACACACATCTAGTCCGTCCAGTATCTTGTTTCTTTGTACTTCCTCTGGCCCTTTGTCCATCAGTTTTCCTCCTGTCACTGAGTGTTCCTGTTTGCCTCTTCTCAAAACATGTCCTACAAATATGGACTGTCATGTTTTAATTTTGCCACAATATTTCTCGTTAATCTAGCCTATTTTGTTTTCTTGGCTGTCCATGGTATTCTCATCTTCTTATAAACCACATCTCCGCTGCTTCCAGTAGATTTTGAGTCCTCTTTGTTACTACCCATGCTTCGCATCCATATAACACCACATGTCGATGTAACGCACACATACACCATTTATGAATATTTCGTTTTACATCCTTCCCGTGCCGTTAGACGTCACATAGGGTACTTCGCCAAGTTTTCTTGTTTTCAGTGAGCTTTTCAGCCTCATCAAGGGATTTTATGCCCACTAAACTGGCCTCGTTAGAGTTTCACGTGGTCGACCTCTTTTTCTTCGGCCTGTTTCGTGTTCCACTTGATAGCTTGTTTTAGGATTCTCTGTTTCTTCTCATCACGTGACCGATATATGTCCATCTTTTTCTGATCATCGATGAGACAGGCTGTTGTTTGCTCATCTGTCTGATCTCTGCGTTGTTCTCGAATTCATTCCACTTTATACCGAGTATTTTCCGTAGGCATTTGTTTTTCAAAAGAGTCTAATTTCTTGTTTATTTCTTTAGTTGTTTTTAAGCATTCGCATGGATAAATGAGGGTGGATGTTACATTTGAATTGAATATTTCATCGCATACTAAAAGTAACGTATATCAAGTACATAAGTAACAGAAATACCATCCGCCACCTGTCGCCATTTTACATACAATCCTCTTACAATGCACCCCCCCCCCCAAAAGAGAATTATCAGCCTATAGCAATACACAACATTTATTTTTCTTATACCACTATTGTTATTTCTCTGGTGTCTACCTGATATTCTTCAGCGTTAACCTTTTGTTATTCTCAATTCCTCCTATATCTGTTGCGCAGCCAGTATGTATTGTTTGTTCTTCATGTGATATACCACAGTGTTATAACGACCTCCCAGGTCTCAGAATACCACGTTGCAGTTTGCATGTCTGTGGCATCTCTCCTATTAAGATAAAAAATAAGAAGAAGAAGAAGAAAATGGAAATATGCAGCCGAAATTCTAGTTATTTCTCCGTTTCTTTTCGTTCTTAACCAGTTTCTTGTGCGCTGTCCTTGTCATTTTTTCATAACCAGCTTCAGTCTGATCTCCCTTTCCTTTCTTTCCTAACCTATTTCTACTGCTCTCTCTCTCTCCCTCTCCTTCCTTTTCTAATCAGTTTCTACTTCTCTCTCTCCCTCCCCTAAGCCGTTTCTAGTGCTATCTCCCTCCCCTTTCTTTCCTAATCATTTTCTACTTCTCTCTCTCTCTCTCTCTCCTTCCCTCCCTCCCCTAAGCCATTTCTAGTGCTATCTCCCTCCCCTTTCTTTTCTAATCAGTTTCTACTTCTCTCTCTCTCTCTCTTTCCCCCCTCCCCTAAGCCATTTCTAGTGCTGTCTCCTTCCCCTTTCTTTCCTAAGCCATTTCTAATGATATCTCCCTCCCCTTTCTTCCATAAGTCATGTCTAGTGCTATCTCTATCCCCTTTCTTTCCTAATCCATTTCTAGTGCTATCTCCGTCCCCTTTTTTCCCTAAGCAATTTCTAGTGCTATCTCCCTCCCCTATCTTTCATAAGCCATTTCTAGTGCTATCTCCGTCCCCTTTCTTTCCTAAGCAATTTCTAGTGCTGTCTCCATCCCTTTTCTTTCCTAAGCCATTTCTAGTGCTATATCCCTTTCTAGTCCTCCCTTTCTCCATCTCTGTTTCCCTTCCCCCCCCCCTTTTTTTATTTCGTAAGCCATATCTCTTTTTCTTTTTCTATGGCCCCCAACTGGTTGGTATGTCAAAGGTAGCTTTGTATTTACGTCAAGAAACAAGAGAGAAGAAACAGACGATGAAGAAACTAGACGGCAAGAAAACAGTTTATGTCAAGTTGCGGACGAAACGATTGCAATCTTTCTGCTGACGTGGCATTCTTTTGGAGAGTTGATGGCTGAGGGGGCAGTAGATGTTTTCCATTTCTGTGATTTGTTTGGGTATGAGTCAGCAAATGGATGAACCCAAGAAAGGAATACGAGAGAAGATGGGAAGATAGACCGAGTACTGATGGAATTATAAGACAGTTTGAGTATCGGAAGAATGATAAGATAGATTGAGTGACAAAGAAATATAAGGCAGATTAACTGCTGACTGAATGCTCAGATAGACTGATTACTGACAGAACAATAAGATAGATCGAATAACGAATGGAAGGCAGATTCCTCGCTGATGGAATGGAAAGATAAGATTTAGTAATAATGGAGTGATTGGTAGATGGGTTGATAGATACACAGAAGCAAACAGACAGACAAAATAGATGAAAAACAGATATACAGAAAGGTATACGGAGGGAACAAAATAACAGACAGATATCAAGACAGACTAACGAAAGGGTGAATTGATTGATTGGTAATTGGATGAATGGCTGGGTGGGTGGGGTTTAGATCTGTTGATGGATGGAAAAATGAGTGTTCGTGGACTAGCGAATAGGTTTATAGGTGGGCAATAGATAAATGGGTGGAGACGCAGACAAACGGACGAAAAGATGGATAGGACAATGGATATGTATGTTCTGTGTTCTCTGAAGGGACAAGATGTGGATTTTTACAGGATAATATCATGTATTGGAAGAACAGACAAATGTAGTAAACTGTATGTGGAAGAACAGACAAGTGTAGTATGTTGTATGTGTAAGAACAGACACGTGTAGTATGCTGTATGTGAAGGAACAGACAACTGTAGTGTGTTGTATGTGGAAGAACAGACAAGTTTAGTATTCTGTATGTGGAAAACAGACAAGTGTAGTATTCTGTTTGTGGAAGAACAGACACGTGTAGTGTGCTGTATGTGGATGAACAGAGAAGTGTAGTATTCTGTATGTGGAAGAACAGACAAGTGTAGTATTATGTATGTGGAAGAACAGACACGTGTAGTGTGCTGTATGTGGAAGAACAGACACGTGTAGTGTGCTGTATGTGGAAGAACAGACACGTGTAGTGTGCTGTATGTGGAAGAACAGACAACACAGCCAGTGAACCTGTGATAAGATGTACACAGGCAGACACCGAGATGACTAGAACTACACTTAACGAGAGTTCACACAGCGAGAGCTTTGAGTTCACGCGTCTCGTAAATGGGACTAATACTTAAAAACGCAAGAGGTGAAAGAAGAACTCTAGACATTTAACCATGATTCACGTAGCCTTCTGACTCTTATTTTTCATAGGCAGAGGATGTAAGGCAGGTAGAGGCAGTAGTTGTAAGGGGCATATGTTAACTGTAGGGATAGGTAATAAATATACTGGAAGTAAATTTACTACAAGAAGAAGAAGCAGTAGATACAACGGAAGGTCGTATGTTGAGTGCTGGCAGATGCAATGCTTCTAACTCCAGTTTTAGCCTTCTTTCAGACTGTTTCTGACTCATATTTCACATAGCTTCTGACTTATATTTCACATAGCTTCTTTCTCATATTTCAGTAGCTTCTAACTCATATTTCACATAGCTTCTTTCTCATATTTCAATAGCTTCTGACTTATATTTCACATAGCTTCTTTCTCATATTTCAATAGCTTCTGACTTATATTTCACATAGTTTCTTTCTCATATTTCAATAGCTTCTGACTTATATTTCACATAGCTTCTTTCTTATATTTCACATAGCGTCTGACTTATATTTCACATAGCTTCTTTCTCATATTTCAATAGCTTCTGACTTATATTTCACATAGCTTCTTTCTCATATTTCAATAGCTTCTGACTTATATTTCACATAGCTTCTGACTTATATTTCACATAGCTTCTTTCTCATGTTTCACATAGCTTCTTTCTCATATTTCACATAGCTTCTTTCTCATATTTCACATAGCTTCTTTCTCATATTTCACATAGCTTCTGACTTATATTTCACATAGCTTCTTTCTCATATTTCACATAGCTTCTTTCTCATATTTCACATAGCTTCTGACTTATATTTCACATAGCTTCTTTCTCATATTTCACATAGCTTCTTTCTCATATTTCACATAGCTTCTTTCTCATATTTCACATAGCTTCTGACTCATATTTCACATAGCTTCTTTCTCATATTTCACATAGCTTCTTTCTCATATTTCACATAGCTTCTTTCTCATATTTCACATAGCTTCTTTCTCATATTTCACATAGCTTCTTTCTCATATTTCACATAGCTTCTGACTTATATTTCACATAGCTTCTTTCTCATATTTCACCTAGCGTCTGACTTATGTTTCACATAGCTTCTGACTTATATTTCACATAGCTTCTTTCTCATATTTCAATAGCTTCTGACTTATATTTCACATAGCTTCTGACTTATATTTCACATAGCTTCTGACTTATATTTCACATAGCTTCTTTCTCATATTTCAATAGCTTCTGACTTATATTTCACATAGCTTCTGACTTATATTTCACATAGCTTCTGACTTCTATTTCACATAGCTTCTGACTTATATTTCACGTGCCTTCTGAGTCCTCTGATACCCTAATTTCACATATCTTCTGATTTCAATGTTTCGGGCAGAATCTAGATCCTTCCATACCACAACAAACCCTCACTTGGCTTCCCGCTTCCATCTTAGTATTAGTTCTCTCCGGATTTCCTGACAGTTGTGAACTGGGCACGTGATCTAATAAACAGGCTAATATTTCCAAAGAGTCGTGTTATCTCCCCTTGCAGCACAGCAAACACACGGAAGCACTTTGTTCTGGGCGTCTTTGCTTAGAGTATCGGCTAAGAATGCAAGAACATTGCTCATACTGTTTACGTTTTGTACATGAGCCATATAAACATTGAACCTCGCTAGCTTTTTACTGTGGATCAGATTCGACGTGTGTCAGGTGGTATCTCGCCCAGTGTTTTATATCGTTCTTTCATTTCTGCGTCGTTTTTCATAAGTGGTTAGATGTATCACATTCGTTTGTTCTCTCTCTCTCTTTCTCTTTCTCTCTCTCTCTCTCTCTCTCTCTCTCTCGATCTCTACCGACAAACGTAGGATATCATGTCCTTCCATAACCCTCTATCCCTTGTACATCTCAAGAGGATTGTCAATGAGCATTTCCCCTGCCAGGATGTCAAACCACCAAACATCTTTTCTCTCTGTCTTCCTCTGTCTCTTCTACCGTCGATCTTCCCTGTTGCCGTTAGGTGTTCTAGCCCGCCTCTCCTCCAGACATAAAAAGTAGAGATAGTCCCGTAGCAAATGCCTTAGGGGATGAAGCGTTAGAGACCTCATTATGCTGGGCCATCAGCGTATGAGGTAGGGTGGGCCAGTTCCTTTCCTCGCTGCCTTTCCTTCCCAGATTTTCTCTGGTACCCATTTTACGAGGCTGGGTCGACCTAAGGGCCGTATTGGTCGGGAAAAAAAAAATATCCCCGCTCAGATGAGGATTCGAACCTTCGATCATTCGATTGCTAGACGAGTGCTCTAACCACTACGCCTCCAGATATCCCCCACGAATTTAGATTATCGTTTCCTGTTATTCGTTGCTACTGTGATTAAATATATCAATTTGTTCAGTAATATAACTAGACATCTTAGCTCTTCTTTAATATGATGTACACAACCAAGTGCTAAACCAACTAGAAGTGAGAAGAGAAATAGTGAAAATCATAAAAACCAGATATCTAAGATACTTTGGGCCATAAGGTACAATACTGTACTGAAGACCCTACTTGAAGGCAGGATCGAAGAGAAATGAACAAGAGGACGACAGCGATATGGATGGGTGGACAACATCAAGAGATGGACAGGGACAAGCTTGCTCGAGTGTTCTAAGAAGACAAGAAACAAAACAGAGTGGAGATTCATTGCATCCAACCTTCCATGGGGAGACGGCACAAGATGATGATGAGTGATGATAATGTTGATGATACACACGTACCAAACATATTTTTTATTACGACTACGTGTGCCAGTATCATTACATATATCAAATTCTTTCCGTATGTGATTAGATGTGTCACATTATTAATGTGATTACCATGTGATTACCTTCGCAGATGTGATATTCCATGTCTTGAATTCGTCGCTGATTGACTAAATACACCAAAATTTTAAATTTATTTTTACATACACAGTCTTCAGCTTCCCTGAAACTACGACCTGGTGTTCTTTGCAGCCGATGCAGTGATGATGTTCAAGCACAGCTTCGTGTCGGTCTGGGAGGCCATCCCTTTTATCTGGGAGCGGGTTATGGCGGCAGGGGATTTGAAATATTTCTTAACCAAACGCCACCAACATGAGGACTATGGAGATCCCCGCCCCGTTAGCCAGGCTAGGTTTGTTACTGGGGGTACCAACGGAGAGGTGGGACAGGGTCTTGGTCAGGCATGGTTCGCCAACTTTGACTCATGCATGTCAGCTATGGGTCGCCAACTATGACTCAAGCATGTCAGCTATGGGTCGCCAGCTCTGACTCAAGCATGTCAGCTATGGGTCGCCAGCTCTGACTCAAGCATGTCAGCTATGGGTCGCCAACTATGACTCAAACATGTCAGCTATGGGTCGCCAACTATGACTCAAGCATGTCAGCTATGGGTCGCTGATTGCCAGATGGGACAGCGTCTTACTTCCCTCGAGGACCACATATAGCATATAAGACTGTCTCTGTTCATAAACCATTGCCATCTTTGATTCCCGCTACGGATGCCATAATTGGTCTTTGTGTTATTTCTCAGATTTTTTTTTTACAATACATACATCGCTTCTCTTGGGTACATGTCTCGTATATGATGCTAAACACACTCACTCACTTAACTCTGGCATTTTTATTAGCCAACGAAACATTGTCGGATTGTCTATCAGGAAAGCATTGTTCTGTGAAGGATAGGACACATGAAAAAGCACCATAACTGTCTGTGAAGGATAGGACACATGAAAAAGCACCATAACTGTCCGTGAAGAACAGAACACATGAAAAAGCACCATAACTGTCCGTGAAGGACAGGACACATGAAAAAGCACCATAACTGTCCGTGAAGAACAGGACACATGAAAAAGCACCATAACTGTCTGTGAAGAACAGGACACATGAAAAAGCACCATAACTGTCTGTGAAGAACAGGACACATGAAAAAGCACCATAACTGTCCGTGAAGAACAGGACACATGAAAAAGCACCATAACTGTCCGTGAAGGACAGGGCACATGGAAAAGCACCGTAATTGTCTGTGAAGGACACAACATATGAAAAAGCGTCCTAACTACCAGATTTCTCTTTCACTCGAAAACTACGGGACATTGCCCACAGCGAGCACATCATGTCACACACCTCTAACTACACATAGAAGACAGGCGTCCAGACTTCAGAATACATCCTGCAGTTCTACTCTATCCACCTCTGGCCACAGGGTGCTGCACTGGAAGACAAACTCTGCAGCGCAAGTCATGACCTCCAAAAGACTCCACAATTTATCCGGGCAACAGATATAGACGTCCCAGGCTAGAACCATGGAAGGCAAAGCAGGAATTTATCAAAATCCATTTACTCTTTCAGATAATCTTTGCCGTAATTAACTGATGAGGCGTATGCTTATTTCCCCATTCATTTGACAGTAACTTATAATCATCCCATCTGTTACTCGAAGCGCCGTGTAAAATTCAGCTGTAACAGCCTCATAAACCAAGTGGTGGAGAGTTACGATTGTCATAATTTGTAACATGTTTAGTTTAGGAATATTTCATTCCTAACACACCGAGTCATTACGTTTTTATTATTATTTTGTTGTTGTTGTGGTTTGAGTTGCCTCATAGGTTCTCAAGTTAAAGTACACCGGCTCCCAGCGTGGACTGTTCTTAGTTTGTTAAGTGACGTCAAGTTCCAAGTCGCTGATAGTTAGGGTTATTCAGTCTTAAACTAGTCGGGTTTTAGCTGTTTAAGGAAGATGATGAGCGGTTGTTAAGCAGTTTCTCTCATATCTGGCTGTACCAATTCTCGACTGGCTTAAGAAACACAGGTTTAAAAAAAAGGTCTATTTCCAGGGCCCAGAATCCACGCTTGCTTTTTTTCCTGTTTTCAAGATGCAGCACTTCACCTCTTCACTCAGCACGGTCTTTTGCCAGCTTATCCCAGTCTTCATGAGTGATGGGAAAAAATCAGTCATGGATCCCTTCCCTCCCCCCAACCACCACTACCACGACTACCACTACCACCACCCAACCACCACCACCAGCACCACCACATATCATTATATATCTTAGCTTTGATGGCTTCTTTTGATCTACGACGTGACCGCCTTTCTTCTAAAGTTCTGTAAATATCATCTCCTTGGAAACCCAGTTGTTATTACAATATTCTTGACCGTGCGCCAACCACTTTAATATTTTGTACTTCTGAATGTTGTGGTTTTGAATGGAAGTTTTACACCGCTGTAAGTTGGTTACTTCATCGGGCAGTATAAGACAGGTTTGGGAGACTAAGGTATAATCTGAAGGTGTTGTCTGCGATGTTCTTCTGGAAGATGTCTCTGAAATGGAACAGTCGCCTATAACCAGAGGAAAAAAAACATGATGAAAATCTACTGGAAGCCACAAACACCACCACATGATTACTATGGCATGCTAAACAGAAAATGAACAAATCATCATTTTCAGTTCTCAGAACAGGACACAACCGACTCCCAAGTCACATGTATGCAGAGTTTAAGACTGGGAGTTCTCCTCATTGTGCACGTGGCCAGACGCCCCAAACTGTGAATCACATCCTCCAGAACTACACCAGCTAAGAGACACTGAGAGGCAGTTAATGCTGCACTGAAACATCTAAGAAGTTAAGAAGTGTGAAAAAAAAAGTTTAACCATGAGATAGAACAACATGTACAGACAGACATTGTCTACGTCGAAGAAGTAGATGAAAGTCTCCGATGTTGTTTTGGCCATACTGTTCCAGTGTCAAGTAACAGGAGGAGAACCACTGTCCAGTGATTACAACAACAACAAAAAAAAAGAGCTGAGAGGGCGTTGGGCAAAGTTCACTGGAAATATAAGCAAATGGGAGGAGTGCTTGGAAAGATCCTAACAGCAGGAAAAATAAGACGGGAAGATTGACAGAAGAAGGTCAGGGGGAAAACAAAACTGGACCTACTAGAGTAGTGGCTTTCAACGTACCAGGTACATTTCTCTCTCTCTCTCTCTCTCTCTCTCTCTCTCTCTCTCTGTGTTGTTTTCAGCTTAGGCGTCTTTAGAATCCTCACTTATATATTAAAACATCGTCCAGAGAAAGGATTTTCACCTGTGTACGTTCTTGCTGTTAAATGACAAGAATAGTCTACCAGGGGAGACATTTGCCTCTCCGATCTAGGTTATCAGCTGAGTTGGTATAAACTAACATCTGTAGACAAGTAGTCTGCTAGTTCGTTACATATTGATGATGATGATGATGATGGTGATGATGATGATGATGATTATTATTATTATTGTGAAGAATCAGGGAGTCCAAGGTTTGTAGTCAGGGAGTCCAATGTTTAGGATCAGGGAGTCTTCTTCTTCTTCTTCTTCTTCTTCTTTTTTTTTCTTCTTCTTCTTCTTCTTCTTCTTCTTCTTCCTGGAACTGCAAGCTCGTGTTCTGTGAAGCCGATGTGGTGAAGGTGTTGAAGCACAGTGCCAGCGAGAATCTCCGAATGAAGCTAAAAAGCAGAGGATGTGCAATGCTTATTTAGCAGACTCCACCACCACAGGGACTATACCGACCCCTGGCCTCATTAGCCAGGCTAGACGTGTTACTAGGGGTACCACCGGAGAAGCAGGTAGTGGTCTTGACCGGCTATGGTTCGCCAACCCTTGACGTCCACCGATACCAGATAAATTATCTGTAACTCAGTTCTCGCGAGATGCAAGCTAAAATATCCTGTTGCTATGGATACCGTCAGAGAGGTGGGACAGGGTCTTGGCCGGCTATGATTCGCCAACCCCGCTGTGGGTCCGCTGGCTGCCAAATCGGCAGCGTCGTCACCTGCAGGGCCAGATGCACTAGCATGGGAAGAGATATAAGATCGTTTCTCATTTTGAAGGCCTCGTATCGGTAACGCGATGACTTCGTAGGTTCTAGTTCAGTTCGGTCGTGCCTTCTACAGCAAGGGAAATACTTGCTTGTTATAGCCATGTTGGTGTAATCCGGGGGAGATGTGTTCAGGATATTTTAGCTTGTGACCTGTGGGAGTAAAGGATATTTTAGCTTGTGACTTGTGGGAGTTAGGATATTTTAGCTTGTGACCTGTGGGAGTTGAGTTAAAGGAAATTTTAATTTGTAACCCGTGGAAGTTAAGGATTTTTAGCTTCTAACCCGTGTGAGTTGAACTAAGGATATGTTAACTTCTAATCCGTAAGATTTGAGTTAAGGGATATTTTAAGTGTGTAACCCAGAAGTTGAGTTGTTCACCTGCGGTAGCTTTTTTCGCGTTAACAGATTGTAGGCGTTAAATGACACTGATCATCAACGGATGTTTGTCTGGTTGAAAGGCTTCCACCCATTTGCTAGCAGTCCTTAACTTGCCTCTCGCCAGCTCTTGGCAACTGTAGCAGAAGGCATCAGACTTGCACGGCGATGGAGGCCAATCCAGAAGGTCACCTCTTTGGCCTAGCTCATGAAAATTAAAAGAAATCAAGGGGTGAGAAGAACTTCTTTGCGGCGTCCGCTAACAAAGAACCGAAATGCGAGTCACGGGAAAATTCTAGAGCAGAGAACCTGAGGGTTAACAGTGGCTGTTTTCTGTTTAGAGTGACGCCATTTTTGTTGTTGTTGTTGTCGTGTGGGTGATGGGCAAAGCGATTAACAGTGTTAATCCCGGCAGCGAGTTGAACTCTCAGTCAATGTCGCAGTTGCAGGTAAATCACGCAAGAATAATAACAACAGTTCGGGGGGTGGGGTGGGGTGGGTGGATGGTTATTGCGCACTTTTGCAGAAGGTCAGAAAATGAACAATTCAGAGAGTCGTACCAGTGGTCTTAATGCAGCCAAATGTTGCGAGGTTTGTTTTATTTTATTTTATTTTTTTTTTGCGACATTCTTGTTAGTGTATGTCCTTTGTGTATGCAGGTATGCATATATATTTGTATCCAACAAAAAAAAAAACCCTTCCCATGCCATTAAGGCATATCGGGTATACCAATATTCACTGGAAATATAAGCAAATGGGAGGAGTGCTTGGAAAGGTCCTAACAGCAGGAAAGTCTTGCTAGGTCCGTATTTCCACGACCTTCGACACATAAAAGTGTGATGTAGTCGTATCACGTCTGGCCGCATTTATCTTCCCAGATTTCTCTGATACCCATTTTTAGGAGCTGGGTGGATCCCGGAGGCCTTTTTTTTTTCACTGTAGTGGTACCAGAAAAAAATTCGCACTACTTCGACTTGAACCTAGTACCACTGGGTTAGTAAACAAAGCGTACAGACCGGAGACTGCCATAAAGAAATAGACAAGAAAACACCCGCTCACACTTAAACAAAGACCTGTCAACGCAGAGATAGGTCTTGTGTACATTCACTGGAGAAACTAGGTTTTTCCCCGCGAGAAAATAAGAAGGGAGAGTACTGAATGGAAGCTTATATGGACAGAAATGAGCGCCTGTGTCCAAATACTCTCCCCTGCCGCATATTCAGTAACAGGGGACCATTCATAAAACTGACTTCCTTCCGTCAATGAGTTGCCTTTTTTTGGCCCCCTTCCATTTAAAAGCATTAGAGAGCAGGCCCAAGAATTGTACACTCTGTACTGGTTTATATCATAACAGACATGTATCTGTCTCCACGTTTTATGTCTAAAATTAATCTTTAAAAAAAAGGGGGGGGGGGAGGGGGCGTCTTCAAAAGAAAACAAACACATGCTGACTCAAGCAAGTCTTTCTGGTAATCTCTGTAGCACGCGGGGGCCTTCATTCTGTAATGTGGTGCACGATTATTCTCACCACCCCCACACCCCGGCCCCAGTTTACGCTGTTGATTGTTGAATAGACGTTCTGTTTTTTATCTACTACGCCCCCCCCCCCCCCCCCCCCCAAAACCGTTGAAAACAGGGGAAATCTTCCAGGCCCCCATCCCGTTAACGTAAGGAAAACCATCGGGCCCCGATACAATACACTAGCTGGGCTCCACTCTAATTGGGCCCTAGTAAAGGTAAAATCCCCGTTTCCAGTTAGGGCATATTTGGGGATACGGTGTTAGGTCCCGTATTTCCAAGACCTTCGGGACATATATGGTCACTATCACTCCTGGCCGTATTTACCTTTCCAGATTTCTCTGGCACCTCTTTTCAGACTTGATGGACCCTGGGACCTTTTTGCTGTTGTAGTGCTGGAAAAAGGAAGGGGGGGGGGGATTCCATTTCTGGGACTTGAACCCGGTACCACCAGGTTAGTTGACAGATCGCCTAACCACTCAGCCAGCCAGACCGCCAACTGGTCCCGCCTAACCACTCAGCCAGCCAGACCGCCAACTGGTCCCGCCTAACCACTCAGCCAGCCAGACCGCCAACTGGTCCCGTCTAACCACTCAGCCAGCCAGACCGCCAACTGGTCCCGCCTAACCACTCAGCCAGCCAGACCGCCAACTGGTCCCGCCTAACCACTCAGCCAGCCAGACCGCCAGCTGGTCCCGCCTAACCACTCAGCTAGCCAGACCGCCAACTGGTCCCGCCTAACCACTCAGCCAGCCAGACCGCCAACTGGTCCCGTCTAACCACTCAGCCAGCCAGACCGCCAACTGGTCCCGCCTAATCACTCAGCCAGCCAGACCGCCAACTGGTCCCTGACAGTACTCTTAAAACTAATGTTAAAGTTACTGGTACGACTACAGAGAAGAGTTCTTCAGATATCATGGGCACAAAAAGAACAAAAATATCCATACTCATTCAATCATTCATTTGCATGTCCCTTGCGGAACTTTGCCTCCCAAACAGCACTCCTGTAGGCCTCTCGGTTGTGAGCAAGATGGCCTGCTGCTGCTGCTTTGGGTTTCTTGGTATATTTCCAGAAGATAGTTTACTATTGCTTTCCTTCCGGGAAGTGACTGTACTAGTCAGTGATCGTAGCCATTGTCCCTACATTGAGATCATCTGCTACCATCATAGAATGGTGACCATAACCAACATTATCTCTCAGCTGCTCTCCCATTCCATCCACCACCTACTCCCATCGCTTCACGTCACCCTGATCGGGGGGCTATACGGGTACTCCACCCTGCCCAAGGGTGTCCCGTAGACTGACGGAGGTAAGGAGGCGTCTTACTTCTCCTTTGATAGGGGATACCCCTACCCCGCTGTCCTTATATCCATACCACAATAACTCAATATTGAAGAAGGCTGGCTAGTAACGAGGATTAAACAGAGAGAACTTAAATATTTTGGACACATTAAACGTCATGATAATTTAGAGAAGATCGTCTTGGAAGGGTACATAATAGGAAAAAGAAAGAGAAGAAGACCAAGATGGATGCATCAGCAGCATGGAATCTTGCTTACAACCTAGATGCCTACAGGAGAGCTGTTAGGCAAAGTTTCGCAAGGGACATGCAAATGACTGACTGGTAAAATTACAGCAGAATTTGAAAACCGCTGATAAAACTGAAGGAAACCATAGAACGCGGTAGAATACATCTCTTGTTCTCCCTAACAAAGGTCAGCTCAGCTCCGTAAACCGCCTTTCTGCGATAACTTTCCGCTTCTAAAAATTGCACAAAGCTAGCGCCCAGTTTTCTCTTCATACTTTCCTCCCTCAAGTTTATATCTCGAGTTTGCAGCAATGTCCATGTTTTTGCAAGCTTTCTATTGCAGGCATCAGCCCCGCGGCCCGTTCATAACGGCAAATATTGATATGCTAGCGTCAGTCGACGTCAGGACTTTGTAAATATGATTGTGCGTAGTTGAAAGAAATTGTAAAAATGTGGGAACTGTAGCTTGAAAGTAGCAGTTCCTTTTGCGCAGTTTTCGTGTTTTGTTTCATCTCTGAATTATATATATACATTTTTTTACTCTCTTATATTTTTAACTTGGATTAAACTGGAGAAATAATTTACTGGAGGAGGAGAACAAGGAAAATAAAAATCCCAGCGTTTTTGGTTGTAAGTTCAAGGCGATCTTGTAAGTTATGCGCAGTATCCATGTGCTGTCTACGTTTGAAGGTTGTGTTTACTTTCAGCTGGCCCGGCATAAACATGGACATCAAGGAAACGTAACTCTTGTCAGACTTGTGCCTGGAAACTGTATATTCAATATGGCGACGGGGAGAAATGGCAGTCAAGACAGAGAAATCTGTAAGCAGAGATCGCCATCACTGACAGACCTTTCACATCAACAAGCATCAACGTTACTCATGTCTGACAAGTTGGAATTATTACGCGGGCAAAGAGATGCGAGTTTAGATACTGGCAGATTCGCAAAGCTCAGTCTGATGATGATGATGATGGGGATCAAGTTTCTGCGACGAAGCGATAAACAGATTATCATATGTGATACGGAATACCGTGAAAAATGACGGCAGGAGGAATGAAAATATGATTTTTTACTGCAGTCTCAAATAATTTATTCAGTCCCCCCCCCCCCACACAAATCTCTTTCTGATGCATTCAAACTCCCAACCCACTCCATCTCCACCCCACAGCCCCACTCCAGACATCAACAATCTCAGAATTTTGCATCTGAAAAAGAAAAAAGTTGCACAGTTAATTTTAAGTTTCATAGTTATTTTTCTTTCTTTTTTAACCGCTGCCCTCTCATCCAGTACTTCTCTCTAAATTTAGAGTCTGATCACTCTCTCTCTCTCTCTCACTCTCTCTCTCTCACTCTCTCTCCCCCTCTCTCCCACCGTTAATTAAACAAGGCAGAAATTGATAAACTCTTCTTCTGCGTTCAGTTTCCTATGCTCAGCTTTCCAAACATGCAGCCATGTCGCCTGTATGAATCCTGTTATCAGCAAGAGGTCTTTATAGGGACCTCAGAGTTTCTCTTAAGTGTTTCTCTTTCGGGGCCACAATCGGGCCCATACCATATCTGGTGTCTCTCTGTATGTGGTGCAGGTCTGTAGTATGTGTTTATGAGCCTGGGGACGGTTGTGGCACATATATCGGGCTGTTGGCGCAGGCTTTATCTTGTGGAGATGAGCGTTTAGTCTTTATTGTCCGTTTCTTAGCCTAAAGATTGTGCTTTGTTGTTGGTAAAGTAAGAGAACAAATATTGTAGGATTAAACCTCGAAAAAATCGTAGACAAAGCACTTTAGTGAGACGTGAGAGAAAGAAAAATCACAAGAGAATTACCTGGGATTCGAACACGGACTCCGGTAGGACAAGCAGCCGTCTAGCCACGAGAGAACAGCGTACTATCGACTTAGCCAACTAGCACCCCAAAAAAAGGTGTTTTGTTGACATAGTATTTTAGTAACTGCTCAGCAGACATGAGAAATCGTGACACCCGGAAAGAAACGAGGTCGTGACACACAAAAATTCCGTAGCTTAGGTTCATTCTCTCTAGCAGGTACCAACTAGACAAACATACACACGGTCTCCTGCCATGTCTAGTGCAAACTTGAACAACAATAACAAACGAACGAATACTTATTACATGAAGTTAGTTTCAGGTATAGTTTTAAGGAACTACCGGAGTCCGTGTTCGAATCCCAGGTAATTCTCTTGTGATTTTTCTTTCTCTCACGTCTCACTAAAGTGCTTTGTCTACGATTTTTTCGAGGTTTAATCCTACAATATTTGTTCTCTTACTTTACCGTACCAAAACCTCGTAGTTTCCTATTTATAAAAAATTGTGCTTTGTTGTTGTTTGTTTAGTCTTTATTGTCCGTTTCTTAGCCTAAAGATTGTGCTTTGTTGTTGTTTGTTTAGTCTTAGTATGGGGTCTTGTGGGTATCTGCTGTTTGTTCTCTGCCACCCCCCCCCCCCAACTCAAGGAGTTTTGGTATTTCCTTTTAACTAATGTTTTCACTTCTTTTTTTTTGCGATATCTTGTGTCTGAATCTTTCTTTCATTGTCTTCCTTTGCCAGTATATCGTCGGTTTCGTTTCCCGCAATGCCATAGTGTGTAGGAATTCGTGAGCTTGTTTAATTTCTCCATTGCTGTTATTGTAAGGTGGTCCTCTGCTTCATCTTGTACAGCCTTGAGGGCTGTCTGGTTGTCACATAAGACGGCTATTTTTTGTGTCTTTTGGTCGTTGTTCTTCCAGAGGTTTTTTTGTATCCTCAAGAATGGCGATTAGTTCTGCTCTGAAGTTTGCGGGTATTTCTCCTGTAGCAACTCACTTCTCTGTTTTTGTGACTTCTTGTGTTAGGATGAGGATTTGCGGCTCCACCTCTTTTTATTACTTCCTATCCGAGGACATATGTTGGTCACTTGATGAGAAGAAATGATCAGAGAATCCCAAAACAAGCTATCAAGTGGAACACAACAGGCCGAAGAAAAAGAGGCAGACCGCGTGAAACTCTGAAGAGAACATTGTTAAGAGAGGCCAAATTAACAGGCATAAAATCCTTTGATGAGGTTGAAAGACTCGCCGAAGACAGGAAAAATTGACGAACTACTTTGCGAGGCCTATGTGACGTCTAACGGCACGGGAAGGATATAAGATACGAGGACGCGTCTGTATGGACATGTGTCGATAAACTCACCAAAGACATCATTACAGCGCCCCGCTCTAAAATCTCGTAAAAAGAGAACGTCTGTGAACAACTGTCTGCGGTGATACGAGATGTTGTATAAATGCGCTGTCGTTTTCTCCATGCTTATCGTGTATCTGATGTACCAGGCGAATGTCTGTGACGGAGTGAATGTTGAGCGATGAAGGGCGGGATATCAGACGGGCCTGCGTGCCCAATTCTTCACCCTTTGAAAATAAAATTCGTTTATTCATTCGTTCTCTCTCTCTCTCTCTCTCTCTCGCATACACATAAAGACACATACACACAAACACACCCTTCCTTCTACTCCGTCTGTGATGCCCGCATCAGCTACAGACTCACAAAACAGAAAATTATGATAGCAGATATTTGTAAAGGGACATAATTGACGTAGACAGAGCAAGAAAGAACGTGTCCGTGTTATGCCTGGCCTGTACACAGCAGCGGGAGTTGCGTGCCTTGGGAAGACACCTCCGTGCTAACTTTTAATGCTATTTGCTTTTCAGCTTTTACCATTCGCTGTCAGCTCGGTACGATGTGAAATAGTACAGTGGTTCTCAAAACTGTGTGAAGAAGACTGGCAGCTTTTCATTCTGCGGCAGAAAATTGCAAACTCTAATTTTTTTCAGTAAATTTACTTATGTTAAGAACGTATTTTAGAATGTTAAAGTCGTATTTTAGAATGTTTTAACATATTTTAACATATGTTTTAACGTATTTTAGAGAAAAAAAATGTACTCTTATCATGTAAAGGAAGAAAAAAAATGGTTGCTTTTGGGAACCATTCCTCACGCTATGAGAACCGCTGGTGAAGGAGACAATTATGACATTTTCCTGGCCGCCCTAACGCTAAAAGAACCGCTGGTGAAGGAAACAGTAAAGATATTTGCCTGGCCGCCCTCACACTATGAGAACCGCTGGTGGAGGAGACGGTTACATTTGCCTGGCCGCGGCGACAGCTCACTATGTCAGTATTCTGTATGTAGGTCTTGCTTACGTCAAGAGATTTTCTTTACATAGACCCCCCCCCCCCCCCCCCCCCCCCCCCCCCCCACCCCCCCGCCTCTCAGGGCAACCATTTATTTTTAGGACCTATTTTCAAAAGGGACTTTTAAAAAAAAAAAGGTTTGTCGTCTTCATCTCCGCCGCGTGATTCTTATCTTAGTCGCGATTCTCTTCCAGCCACAAGTCCGTTAGGGGGAACGATAGGGCCTGGAAAAAGTTCACTTAATTATATATTGTGAATATATATATATATATATATATATATATATATATATATAAGTTGTAAAAGTTGGCCGTGGATTCACAAGAACATGGAACGTTTATTATCCTTTTCCTGTCGAATTCTCAGCTTCAGATTTGCTCCGGACAAGCACAGATACATTTCCATTGCTCTTTTTTTTTATCTACTTAACATAAAAGGCGAGAAAATTCCATAATCACGGGCAATGATGATAATTTTTCAACATTAATTTGCTGAGTGATTTCTATTACAAAATCAATTATACGCCAATGTTTATAAGAACTAAACCTTTCTCTTAGTTTCTTGAAATGATGTGGTAATCAGATTAGTTGCAAAATACTATTTGAAACAGGGCTGGATAGATAGACCAAACCCGTATAGTTAGGCAGGGCTTACCTATAAATATGTATAAAACTGTCCCCAAAGGTCAGCGCTGCGTTTCTCTTTGGTTTGCAATCCTGGCGGCACTAGTTGAAGGAGTGGTTGCACTGGTCTTACTTACAGAAGTAAAGAAACTCAAACCCAAGTGATAAGATGAAGCAAACAAAGGCATACAAAACGACAAGGTGAAAAGAGAACGAATGAAAAAAAAAACATAAAGGAAATAAATATATCTGCACGCTAGTTATCATGTTTGAGGGAAGAAGTGAATGGGAAGATATAAAGAGGACAACAGTAAGACATCTAAATGGATAGCATGAAGAAAATGGTAAGAGAGCAGTTTTGTTTGGGTTACTTAGGACAATCATCCATGCATTCCGGACACATCTGAAGGTGTTTCAATCTTCTCTTCAGTATCTTTTCTTCAGTGTATAAAGTGATGACCCCGTTCTTTGTTGGTTGGCCATCCATCTGCAGCTCTTCATGAACCGTTGATTTTCCCCCACCCCCAAGTTTCACTCTCATTTCCTCCGCCCTCGACGTCCACAGTTGCCAGTGAAGTTCTTTGCTGGACCAGCTCGTGTTTGTTGGGTGCAGAATGAAAGCAAATCACAGAACAAGATGAATGGCCGACTTTCATGCAATTTTGCCTCTTCTGTTGTGGACGTTATTGTCGTGTGCTGCCACGGGCATGCGAAGAAAAGGACAGCCGAGGAGACGACAAAGTCCAGTATATCACAGGCACTCTAAACACCACATTCACCGAAACAATCATCATGTCTAGACAAAACTGACGTTTCCATATTCGCTATCGAGAGAACAGTGATTTGCGAATGATACACGTGCATTGACACGTGATTGAGCGTGATATAAAGTATCCTGCTGAACATCAAGCCCTCATTTCCCAGAACGACAGACCAAAAAAAAAAACCACATAGAGCACAGTAACTAGGGTCTATAGTTCCTTAAGTGCCTGTATAAATCATTGTAATCATGTACTGCATTTTGTACTATAAGGTTTATGTAAAAGAGTTCTAAGATGCTATATAGAACCTATTCTGCTTTATGCATGCAAAACATGGACCACGAATAAACAATTAGAACAAAGAATAAAGGCTACTGAAATGTGGTTCTTAAGAAGCTTGCTTTGCATACCATGGATAACCAGAAAGTCAAATGAAGAAGTATTACAGCAGGCAAAGAAATATCTCAAATCAGTGTCGTGCATTAGAAAGTCTCTCTGACACATCAGCGGACATGAAGGTCTTGAAAAATTGGTCAGGACTGGAAAGATAAATGGCAAAAGTCAGAGAAGGCGGAGAAGACAGAGATACATGGGTGGCCTGACTGCAGGGCTTTTGGCTGGAAAACAGCAAGTCGACTTTGATTCCGGAAAAGGAGGATCGAGCGAAATGGAGAGAGATGACCGCCTATGTCTATTGGCATGGCGCTATCATATCTGAGCTTCATCATCATCATCATTATCATCATCATCGCCTTTCACTCCCTTGAGAGTATAGGCCACGGATAGAGAAAGGCTCTCCCGTCATCCCTGTTCTTGGAATTATTCTCTGCTTCCTTCCATGTGTATCCCTTGTCTCTGAGCACTGTCATGATTTCTCTTCTCTAAGTAAGTCTAGGTCTTCATCGTTTTCGATTTCCTTGAGGATTCCATGTCAGTGCCTCTCTTGCTATGCTAGTGTCGGGTTTCCTCAGAGTATGGCCAATCCACCTCCACTTCCTACACATGATTTGTAGGTTCATAGGTTCTTGTCCTGCCCTTTCCCAGACCTCCTCGTTCCTGATCTTGTCCTACCATTTAAATCTGAGCTTCTTCTCTTTCCAAAGAACAAGTTCGTTATGAGTATTACAGACGCTTTCATGTACTGAGGTTTAAAAATGTGTGGAAGAGTGCCCCCCCCCCCCCCCCCAATGGACATTTATGATAGAACACCATAAGACAAAAGCCATTTGCTTTTTTTGCCACGAAGTAACGATGGTTTTCTTTATAATAGTAACAGTGGTTCCCAAACCAGGTCTTTTTTATTATTAGAGGGGGGTGGGTGTAAATCTATTCCGCTTTTGCTGCAATGCCAGGCTTTCCAGTAGCTACAACACAACGTTGACAGGTCGATTTCTGTAACGACACGTTCCTTTGTCAGATCTCTTTGACACTATAAACAAAAATGTCGCGGCAGATTTAAAACTGAAATTAAAATGCGAATGCATAATTATCCGTAATCTGATATATTAAAATGTCACAGTGTATTTACCTGAGTGTGAAAGCAGTTTACAGAAGCTATTAAATAAGGCCATAAGCAACCATTAAAAGGAAAGGAAAGCTGAAGTACAAGACAGTAGAAAACTTAGTCTTGGGAGAGAGATGAATTATAAGAAGACAGATAACGCAGTCTGGGAGGAGAGCTGAATTATAGGAAGGCAGATAACTTAGTCTGGGGAAAGAGCTGAATTATAAGAAGGCAGATAACGTAGTCTGGGGAGAGAGCTGAATTATAAGAAGGCAGATAACGTAGTCTGGGGAGAGAGCTGAATTATAAGAAGGCAGATAACGTAGTCTGGGGAGAGAGCTGAATTATAAGAAGGCAGATAACGTAGTCTGGGGAGAGAGCTGAATTATAAGAAGGCAGATAACGTAGTCTGGGGAGAGAGCTGAATTATAAGAAGGCAGATAACGTAGTCTGGGGAGAGAGCTGAATTATAAGAAGGCAGATAACGTAGTCTGGGGAAAGAGCTGAATTATAAGAAGGCAGATAACGTAGTCTGGGGAGAGAGCTGAATTATAAGAAGGCAGATAACGTAGTCTGGGGAAAGAGCTGAATTATAAGAAGGCAGATAACGTAGTCTGGGGAGAGAGCTGAATTATAAGGCAGATAACGTAGTCTGGGGAGAGAGCTGAATTATAAGAAGGCAGATAACTTAGTCTGGGGAGAGAGCTGAATTATAAGGCAGATAACTTAGTCTGGGGAAAGAGCTGAATTATAAGAAGGCAGATAACTTAGTCTGGGGAGAGAGCTGAATTATAAGGCAGATAACGTAGTCTGGGGAAAGAAAGGCAGTAGGTTTGGTTGGATTGGAACAGAGTTTCTCAACGCTTGTTCCACGACGGATCTGCGTGGAGTTCCGCCAGAGATCGTGACTGGAAAATCCCTTCTATGCACTTCTCACGGACCTCTAGTGTCCCGCTGATGTCTGCTTGAGAACCCCTACCATTGGCCCTGTCTGTTATACTGCATATAACTAAGATGGTTTGGCAGGAGTGGGGGGGGGGGTATATTCTTATATACCCCGATCAATTAAAATTTTATTTATCCGTGCCACTTGGTCAGTTTGCTAAGACATTTTTCTTTTGGCATCCATGTTCTTCTTTTGCCATTGACTGGTCAAGCCTGATTTGACAAGAGGAATGTATCAGTTTTAATGTTTTTTAAATGGCTCTGTGCAGGGTGGAGCCTAGGAGAAGTTTGACTTTGTTGCTTGCTGGAGGGATAACGACACGTTTCTTTTTTAAGCTCTAAGGAATCAGGAGAGATTCATTAGCATAGTCATAACCGTTATCATCAGCCTTTTTCTGCTTCCCCCCCCCCCCCTGTTTCTCTTCTGTGTTCATTGAATGTTAGAAAGTCAGTGATTTGCATGTCATTTGTGGAACTTTGCCTCCCTAACAGCTCTCTTGTAGGCCTCTCGGTTGTAAGCAAGATGCCCTGCTGCTGATGCATCCATTTCCAGATTATCAACGATGTCTTGCAGCCATCTTCGCCTTGGTCTTCCTCTATTTCTTTTGCCCATTATGTACCCTTCCAAGACAGTCTTCTCTAGATTATCATGACGTTTAATGTGTCAAAAATATTTAAGTTTTCTCTGTTTAATCCTCTTTATTAGCTAGCCTTCTTCAATATTAAGTTCTTGTAGTATGGATATATTTGTTCTTTTTTGTGTCCATGATATTTGAAGAACTCTTCTGTAGCATTTACATTCAAAGGCATTTATGTGTTTCTTAGCTGTTTTGTTAAGTATCCAGGTCTCACAGGCATATGTTGCGATGGGAAAGATGTATGCAATTAAAAATCTTATTTTTATAGTTCTGTCTGTTCCTCTCCGCAGATTCTTTAGTTGTTTTACTTTCTGAAGAGCGATAGATGTCCTCCTTTTAATTTCCCTCATTGTAACTCCATTATTAGAATATCCAAGATATTCAAAACTCTCCACCTCTTCCAATTTTTCCTCATTGATACATATTTCGGCTGCCATTTTGTTTTGTCAGTTGTCATCAGTTTAGTTTTCTTCGCGTTAAGATAGAGGTTTTGCTCTTCACTATTCTTACGGACTGACATAATTAGTTTTTCTATTCCTTTTTTGTGTTGTGGACAGTAATACTGTGTCATCAGCATATCTAATCTCTGGTATATCATAACCTTCAATTGTTATGGCATCGTAATATTCTTTGTCTATATCTTCTCTAACATTCCTCATTATATTCTCAGTATACAAGTTACATAAGTAAGGCGACAATATGCACCCCTGACGGACCTCTTGTTTTATGTCAAACCAAGTTGTTGTTTCACCATTTAGTCTTACTGCTGCTTGTTGGTCTAGATACAGCAGTGATGTTAATTGTATCAGATGTGTTGGAAATCCCATTTTTCCCCATTATTTCCCAAAGTTTTTGGTGTTAGAAAACGAGTCCTAAAATGCTATATTGAGCCTATCGTATTATATGGAAGTGAATCACGGACATTAGGTAGATCCACACAAAGATCATTGGAAGCAGTAAAAATGTGGTTTATCAGAAGAATGATGCCAATTCCCTGGGCAGCAATGATTACTAAGGTAATCCTGTCATGCTCTAGAGGCACATAGGGATATGGTGTTAGTGGCCATATCTTCCTTGACCTGTCAGGAGAATATATAAGGAAGAGCTGGAGAGGCAAAATAATCTTATTTAAAAATACGAGAAGGACAGTGTACTTTCATAGTACATACAGTGAGAAGAGGGGGCATTGAAGATATTGTAACAACAGGAAAAATACGGGGAAGAAGACACAGGGGAAGGCAAGAGAAATGATACTGAATAGTCTGACGTGATGATGTGAGAGGAGATCACCAAGTGAACTGATAAACTACTTGAAGGATCGAGTACTACGATACCCAATCGGCACGGCACCTGATGATGACGATGATGATTATCTCTGTGATTCGGAATGAGGTCCCGTATTATACACATCTCATTACAACAGCATATTCCAGATGTGCGGGGGATATCCAACTTTCTGTTGATCCAGATTGCTGCCCTGTTCGACTATCAGTGTAAGCAGAAGACCATAATGGGAATACCCATTTCAGTAACTGAAGGTAGAACTACCCAGGTAAAACAATATTATCAATATGAGATTGTTACAGGGTTCACAGGCTGTTCACCTAAAATAATTATGGGCATGGAAACGTGGAAGAGCCCAGGTCGTGCAGGGGTTAGTGGATTCGTCTGCCGACCAGAAGGTCCCAGGTTGGATTTCACGCTCAGAAACTTGTTTAACTCAGTCTCAGAAAATGAGTACTTGGGGTTTCCCTGGGAAAGCAAAGGCAGCCAGGACATATGCTAGCAGCCTTACCTCAAATGCTGTAGTGGCCTAGAAATGCGAAGCTCTAACATTTCACATACCCACAGGCATGCCAAATGCTACGGGATATAGAAACTTGTACCGCCTGTCTATCTGCCTGTCTATCTGGCTGTCTGTTTAGAAAACCAAAAATCTGATTGGCCAGAACTATTAACGATATGTCACTTCTTCTGAGATATCTTGGCTCCACCCTGACAGTTTATAAAACAAAATATCTGATTGGCCAGCCTCGTTTAACGCCCTGTCTCTTTAGGTGAGTCATTTTGGCTGCTCTCAGACAATCAAGCTGGGATCAGGACTTTGATGGAATGGCTTTACACAAATTCTTCTAATAGATCCAAGAGATTAGCTTCTGAACACAGTGCACTTCCATGGAGACAATGACGTCTTTCATCGTTAATCAGGCTTCCACAAACATAACGGCCAACTGTTTCTGGGAAAAAAAAATATTTGAAAGGGTTTTGATAATTTCTAATTTTATGTCTGATAACCGTCTGGTCCATCTCACACAGACATCTTTTGCTCACAGCGATTTAAATGAACAACATTGGGAGCCGGGAAGGAAGAACAGAAGCAGTTGGTCAACGAAGTGGTAGATAAAAGAATGATTGACAAGAGAGTCGTAGAAAAACCAGCGACCTCTGTCATCACATGAAGTTACGGGAAGTCTCAGATGATAATAATGACCTTTCTCATTATACGAGACAGAGAAGTCTCAGATAACAATGACCTTTCTCAGAATACAAGACAGAGAAGTCTCAGATAACAATGACCTTTCTCATAATACGAGACAGAGAAGTCTCGGATAACAATGACCTTTCTCATAATACGAGACAGCTGAAACTGTCAGAGGATGCGCTTGAATTAAGCTTTATCGTTACGGCCTACTCATTTCTAGCTGGAAAACGTCAAATAATGTAAATTTCATCCTGGACCACCCGGTACATATTTGGACCCACCCGTTGGACACATCATCTGTGTGTGCGTAACATCAGACAACGGCATTTAAACCTTGTGGCTATATCTGTCCTAGATAGAATTTCAGTACAGACAGTCGAATCTGTCTTTGTGTCCCGATTATTCCGATAGAATACATGAGTTTTGAAAAACAAACCCGCAAAAATAAATGTCAGATATCGCGTCTGGTCCACAGACAGCGGGTTTCTAACCAACTGTAGCGATGTTTCTCATTACATTTTCTGGAGTTAAAAAATTTCCTGCTTCGCATCAAAGTTTTATAAATCAAGAAAACCGTGTCTTGTCTTCTCTGGTTTTGTCCTGTTTTGTCTTGTCTTCTATTATCTTGTTTGTCTTTACTTCTCTTCTCTTGTCTTGCTTTCTCTTCTCTTGTTTTGTCTTCTCTTCTCTTGTCTTCTCTTCTCTTGTTTTGTCCTGTCTTATTTTGTTTTGTCTTCTCTTCTCTTTTTTTTTGTCTTGTCTTATCTTGTTTTCTCTTGTCTTCTCTTGTCATGTCTTGTCTTGTCTTGTCTTCTCTTGTTTTGTCTTGTCTTGTCTTCTGTCTCCCTGGAACCCCGAGCTGGTGTTCTTTGCTGTAGATGCCGAGAAGATCTTGAGGCACATCATCGTGTGGGCTTGGGGAACGAGTTCTTGTAGCTTCTCTTTTCCAGCATCAGAGTGTAGCTAAAATGCAGGAGGTGCGCCGCAGTACTTCTTTAGCAGTCTCCACCGCCACGGGCACTGTGGCGATCCCTGCCCCGTTAGCCAGGCTTAGCCTGCTACCAGGAGTACCAACTCAGAGATTGGATAGGGTCTTGGTCGGCTATGATTCGCCAGCTTTGACCCAGACATGTAAGGTATGGGTCGCTGATTACAAAAACGAGCAGCCTCTTCGCCGCCGCCTCGCCCCTCCCCAGCCCCCCAACCATATTTTAAAATACAGAATTTAAAAAAAGTTATAACGGTAATGAAATGTATCTCATTCCTTATACTAAGTCAGTGTTTCTCAATCTTTTCTACACCGATGGGACCCTTGAAATAATTTTCAGCTCTCAGTGAACCTTTATGTAAAAATTATAATATCTACATCGCCCAGTAGGTTAAAGTGATGAATAACGTGTACATCGCTTAGTAAGTTAGAGTGACGAATAACTTGTAGATATAATAATCCAGTAAAATTGCTCCTTTGAGTAGAAAATTATGTATTTTTATATAAAATGTATATTTGCTACCTCACGACTGCATATGGAAACCATTGCGGCCTCTAACGGAATCCCCGGCGATCTCTGACGGATCTCTTCATGGAAATGGAAGTCGTAGGGATCCCTCACGAAATCCCTAACAGCCTTTAACGGAACCCCTAACAGCCTGTCACGAAATCCTCTAACAAATTGTTCCATATTCTCTAGCAAACTATCGCGGAACCTTTAACTAACAGTCACAGAACCTTTAACTAACCGTCACGGAACCTTTAACTAACCGTCACGGAACCTTTAACTAACCGTCACAGAACCTTTAACTAACCGTCACAGAACCTTTAACTAACCGTCACGGAACCTTTAACTAACCGTCACGGAACCTTTAACTAACCGTCACCGAACCTTTAACTAACCGTCACAGAACCTTTAACTAACCGTCACGGAACCTTTAACTGACCGTCACGGAACCTTTAACTGACCGTCACGGAACCTTTAACTGACCGTCACGGAACCTTTAACTGACCGTCACGGAACCCTTAACTAACCGTCACGGAACCCTAACAAACTGTTCCATAACTTCTAGAAAACTATCGCCGAGACCCTTAACTAACAGTCACGGAACCCCCTAGCAAACTGTCACCAAGCCAGAACCGAGAAACCCCGCTTGAATTTTTCTGACATGAATGTGATAATACCACGTTGATGAGATCAATAACACACGAAGTAAAATGATTTAGGGCAACTGAAGCTCGATACAACAGAAAATATTTTTTTACAATTAAGAAGGAAAAAGAAAAGATCAGATTCGACTAACTTCATTTAATTATTATTCCCTGTCAGCTATTTCAAGTACCGTCAGAATACAGGCCGATTCTGTGTCCGTCAGAGAGATGGTATCGTCCACAGAATGTGGGGACCAGATGTTGAAAACAACATTCAGGGACCAGGTCAGTTTTCTCGCCTCCCTGGACTGACTATAGAAGCGGGCGTGTTGCAACAGATTGCCTACACCCAGCCAGGAGATGGGTTGACTTTGAGTGACCTCTTTGACTCACCCAGTTAAGATGCCATCGCTGGAAGCAATCTACATCCGAACAGCTCATCGGCGGCCATTATCCGCCCATGGAAATGTTTAGTCGCTGGGCGACGAGATGGCGGAGTCTAAGTTTAGAAATAATAGCTAAAATTAGAAAACGCTGGCTTTACAATTTACCCCAGCGAATATTTCAAGTCTGTCAGACATATTTATCTTAATCTACATATTTCCAGGATCGTTTTCGCTGTTCATTTTTAGATTCATTATGTAACAAAGCTTGAAAACTGCGCAGCAAATTTATGAGTAAAATCTTGTATTCCAAGTTGCTGCGGTCACTAAAGTCTGGTCCCAGTTTGCGTCATATATACTGGCCGTTTGTTCTGCTAGTTCAGTATATCTTTATAGCCTTCTGTCTCCATGGAACTGCGAGCTGGTATTTCTTTTGCAACCGATGCTGTGAAGATGTTGAGGACACCATCGTGTTGGCTTGGGAGCAGATCATGGCAGCTATTTTTTTTTTTTCAGTGGCTGAGTGCAGCTAAACAAAAAGCAGGAAGTGTGCAATACTTCTTTAGCAAGCTAAAGTCCAAGGGGACTATGATGATCCATGCCTCGTTAACCAGGCTATGCGTGTTACTATGGACACCAACGGAGAGGTGGGACAGGGTCTTAGTCAGCTATAGTTTCCAAACCCTTATGCTAGCATGTCAGCTATGGGTCGCTGATTGTCAAAACGGAGAGCATCTTTACACCCACAGCTGTACTCGCTATTTCTCAGTTATATTATGACTTTGACGAATAAAAGAAAGATTTTGTTTTCCCATTGTCTGCAAGTTCTACAAATGATCTTATTTATTTTGCTAAGTAAAATTGGTGCAGTGAAACCATCTTGATTTAAATGTACTCTACTCTAACCAAATTTATCGCAGTCATCACCACTTTTATCCTACATATCAGTCAGTGAAAATGATGTTTCTTTTCAGTTTAAAAGTTACTTTTTTCAAGAACATAAACTACAAGAACGTCTGGCTTAATTGGACCATTTAGATGAATGTTAAATACAAAAATCGATACATAATGCTGTGAAACATATATAGACATTGATAGAAACATATGCGTGAAACAAATCGCAAAACGATCACTCGTAAATCGGACATAACGAACAGAAAATAACAGAAGAAAGCATCAGTTTCCATATGTTAGTAATCTGGCTTCTTCTGTGTAGTTAGGCTGTAGAGTCTCGGGGGACAAAAGGTCTTAAATGTCAGTAATTCTCTTGCGACTTTCCCCCTTCATCAGATTTTATCTTACTGCGTCTTCTTTGTTTAGAACACGCCCTAATATTTTTTTGCCAGGGCAGATGATCGATGTAATGACAATTCTGACCCAGTTTTCTTGTTGACGCTTTGTAAGTCTTAAAACTCACACACTTCTGAGCATGGACCATTTATCTTCAACAGCTGCCAATAGTCTGCAGCAGAAGGAGTCGTCGATCGTTTGCTTAGAATCTAGACTCTTCTCCCGGTTGTCTGCACCTGAAATGAGCCGCTTTTGTAGGTCTCCTTCTTCCGTTCATAATCTCAGTTAAAATTTTGTTTGTGGCTCTCCCTGCGAACTGTGGAGTCCGCCACACAGTATTCTTGCTTTTATTTCATTTATATTGGGAGATGTTTTCTATTTGGTATCTTTTTGGACGCTCATCATGTTGGGAGATGTTTTCTATTTGGTATCTTTTTGGACGCTCATCATGTTGGGAGATGTTTTCTGTTTGGTATCTTTTTGAACCCTCATCATGTTGGGAGATGTTTTCTGTTTGATATCTTTTTGGACGCTCATCATGTTGGGAGATGTTTTCTGTTTGGTATCTTTTTGAATGCTCATCAGGTCCATCTCATACGTTATTCGCTCTCTCTCTCTCTCTCTCTCTGAACTTAAGTGCCCAGGGCACATGGGGCTTCCGCAAGGGTTTTCCCACAAATTTAAAAAGAGGTCTCTGTTGTAGTTCAAAGCTGGTAAAGGCATCTTGTAACCCTGGCAGCTGGAATAAGCTGATTTGGGGCGGAATTTGTGTCAGTGGATTCACTTCCAAGTAGTATTCTAGAACGTTGCCCAGGAGCCTCTAACCTACCAAAATCGCCTCGTCGACACTAGACTGTGGACTAGGGAAGTGAGATGGAAGTTGTGGGACTGCTATAAGGCAAAACTCGCCAGGGAAACAGTGCTCAGTATTTACTGTAATGTACTGTAATTGTAAAAGGGGGACTTAACTGGTCCTGCGCAGCTGCTTCATTACACTCTGGGCATGCCCATACGTGTTCGCCCGTTGGCCCCAGGATGTCCTTCAGCGTTTTTAGAGAAATGACTCCACTGCCCTGTTGGTTGTGTGTTACACGTGATCTAGCATTAATTGAGATTTTGCAGCCACTGCCCTTGGCTACATGTAACACTGTGAGTCGTGTGTGTGGTAGGTGCTTTGGAGGAAGTTGCTTTGGAGGAAGTTGCTTTGCGGTTGTTCCTTGAGGTGCCCCAGCATAGGAACGCCGAAAGGGAAGAAATGAAGTACTATCAGTGCTAAGTCATACTTTGTTCCTTACTAGACGTGCCCTAAATTAAACGTACCCTTTTATACTTTGTTCCTTGCTACACGTGCTCCAAAACCTTCCTTTTGTACTTGCTACACGTACCCTAAACCTTCCTTTTATACTTTGTTCCTTTCAACACAAACTCTAAACTTTCCTTTTATACTTTGTTTCTTGCTACATGTACCCTAAACTTTCCTTTTATACTTTGTTCCTTGCTACATGTACCCTAAACTTTCCTTTTTTACTTTGTTTCTTGCTACACCTACCCTAAACCTTCCTTTTATACTTTGTTCTTTGCAACATATACCCTAAATCTTACTTTTAAGATCATATTTCTGACAAGAGGAATTAACAGAGGGAAAATTTCTAGTGACTAAAATACCAGGCGCTCTCGCCGGCATGCAGAACTCAGCGGGATTCCGCTTGATCTGCTACATATCACGTACCGGGATTTGGGCATAAGGCTAACAACCTTATCCTGGAACCTATCTAGAGGCAACACCAGATGGAAAAAAAAGATATCGTTATGGAAACTGGCAGAGAAACCAACCGAGCATCAGGGATGCCAACTCCGAAGAATGCAGAGATAAGACAGATGACTGAACAACAACCAGTCTCATGGGTGATCAGGAAAAGGAGATGGACATATGTTGGTCACTTGATGAGGAGAAATGATCAGAGAATCCCAAAACAAGCTATCAAGTGGAACACAACAGGCCGAAGAAAAAGAGGCAGACCGAGTGAAACTCTGAAGAGGACATTATTAAGAGAGGCCAAATTAACAGGCATAAAATCCTTTGATGAGGTTGAAAGACTCGCCGAAGACAGGAAAAATTGGCGAACTACTTTGCGAGCCCTATGTGACGTTTAACGGCACGGGAAGGATATAAGATATAAGATATATAAGAAAATTCCAGGCGTTGAAGACGTTGTCCGATTTGACTGTCAACGTCCATCAGGTGACATACTAGTGTCAGAACTGGCGAATCATAGCCGACCAAGACCCTGCCCGATCTCACTGTTGATACCCCAAGTAACAGCCCTGACCTGCCTAACAGGGCTGGAATCCCCACAGTCCCCATGGTGGTGGAGTCTGCTAAAGAAGCATTGCACACCCCTTGCTTTGTTGCTTCACTAAGGACTGTAAACGTAGAAGCCATAAGCCGCCTTCCAAACTGATACGATGCCCGGCTTCAACATCTTCACTGCATCGACTGCAAATAACACCAGTTCGCAGTTCCAGTGAGATAGAAGAAGAAGAAGAAAAAGAAGCTAAACTTTCTATATCATCACTTTTGAATTAAAATGTTTTCTTATTCATTCAAATACAAAACTTAACTTTTAGAATTACTAACATTAACATCAAACTTTTAAAATTACTAGCATTAACATCAAACTTTTAAAATTACTGGCATTAACATCTGTTAGAAAGCAAGAAAGAAAGACAAAACTATTTTTTTTTTTTAAAAACCCCGTCGTTAGATAATGAAGATTCTGTAAACGACGCTCAGAAAGTTCTAGCTAACAGGAAAAAGGTAGATAAATCGAGGTCAGCTTGTGCCGAGGCTAAATATAGCATCCACCCGCAAGAATCCCAGATATACCTTGAAGGAAACTCCTGAATACCACGGTTAACAGAAACAACTAGAAGGAATGTAAAGGGAATATGTTTGGAGTTCTGTCGAGTTTCTAAGCAATGAGTTGCCTGGATGTTCTTAATCGACTTGAAGGAGGATGTATTAGGTTTGTCTATTGGGAGCAGGGCGATGTACAATGACTGTAATGCCAGATAGAAGGAAACGGAAGTTATTAAGAAAACCAGAACGTATGCGTTTTTCTTTTTTTTCTAAAAAACATATACGTTGTGCTGTCTGTGGGGGAAGAGTACTTTGATCTTATAGCACATTCCTGAACAACATCTGCGGTCCTTGTGGACTATAAAACACGGAAATTTCCTTTGCTTATGCCAGCCATAGGCCAGCTATCACATTTTATCCTTGATTTTATCCACGCAAGTGACTGTTAAATAATTTAGTAATTCTCTCTTATCCTGTTTTTTTTTTTTTTAAAGTTTGCATCAGGACTTCTGCCACATAGGAAGTTCTAGAAAGATGGAGGGAATGTTGCAGAGAAATGTATGAAACAACTGACTGAAAGCAGAAATCAACAGTGTGAATTATTATTGGAGGAGAAAGAACCCGAACAGACAATAGAAGAAGTTTTATGGACAATAAAGAATCTGTAAAAATGGTAAATTACCAGGATGTGCTGAGATAACAACTGAATTTATTAGAGCAGGAAGAAAGAAATGTGCAACAATCTATCATGCACTATGTAAAAAGATATGGCATTCAGGTATCTGGCCAAAAGAATGCAAAAGAACTATATTCATACCACTGCCAAAAAAGGGTAACTTGAAATTATGCACACACTACAGAACTGTTGCCCTGATTACTTATGCAACTAAAATTCAGTTAAAAATCAAAATGGATAGACTTCGTAAGAAAATAGAAGAAGAAGTCAATATGGTCCAAGCTGGTTTCATATAAGATTAATAATAGAGAAATGCATAGAGTTTAATGTGAATCTATATTTATCCTCTATAGACTACTCAAAGGCATTTGATTGTGTACAACATCAGAAACTTTGGGAAATAATGGAAAAAATGGGATTTCCAACACATTTGATACAATTAACATCACTGCTGTATCTAGACCAACAGACAGAAGTAAGAATAAATGGTGAAACAACAACTTGGTTTGACATAAAACAAGGGGTCCGTCAGGGGTGCATATTGTCGCCTTACTTATTTAATTTGTATACTGAAAACACAATGAGGAATGTTAGAGAAGATGTAGACAAAGAATATTACGATGCCATAACAAATGAAGGTTATGAAATACCAGAGATTAGATATGCTGATGACACAGTATTGGTGTCCACAACACAAAACGGAATAGAAAAACTAATTATGTTAGTCTATAAGAACAGTGAAGAGCAAAACCTCTTTCTTAATGCGAAGAAAACTAAATTGATGACAACTGACAAAACAAACAAGGCAGCTGAAATATGTATCAATGAGGAAAAATTGGAAGAGGTGGAGAGTTTTGAATATCTTGGATCACTTCTAACTAATAATGGAGATACAATGAAGGAAATTAAAAGGAGGACGTCTATCGCTCTTCAGAAAGTAAAACAACGAAAGAATCTATGGAGAGGAACAGACAGAACTACAAAAATAAGATTTTTAATTGCATGCATCTTTCCCATCGCAACATATGCCTGTGAGACCTGGACACTTAACAAAGCAGCTGAGAAACACATAAATGCCTTTGAATGTAAATGCTACAGATGAGTCCTTCAGATATCATGGACACAAAAAAGAACAAATATATCCATACTACAGTAACTTAATATTGAAGAAGGCTAGCTAGTAAAGAGGATTAAACAGAGAAAACTTAAATATTTTTGACACATTAAACGTCATGATAATCTAGAGAAGACCGTCTTGGAAGGGTACATAATGGGAAAAAGAAAGAGAGGAAGGCCAAGGCGAAGATGCCTGCAAGACATCGTTGATAATCTGCAAAATAATCAGCAGCAGCAGGCCATCTTGCTCACAACCGACAGGCATACAGGAGTCCTGTTAGGGAGGCAAAATTCTGCAAGAGACATACAAATGAATGAATAGAATACACATCCGTGTCAGTTCCTATGCTGGCTTGGCATTTAAGTTTATATGTTTATATAATTCCTTGCTGTGGAACATTTATATTTATGTTACACGCACTAATTCCTGTTTTCTAGGCAATTTCTGTATATCTTGCCACCGCTAATTCCTGTTTTCTGGGGAATTTCTGTATATCCTGCTCTCACTAATTCTTATTTTCATGCTGTTTTCTGTATTACTCTCTTGTGCTATGGAAAATGAATAACATTTTTTTCCTTACATAAGGAACCTCACAGACTCCCCACCATTTTCCACTTTCTGCTGTTGTGTACTGTGATATATTTAAAGTAACGAAGATTACTTTGGTAATCAAGGAAGCCAGTAAAATAAACTTTGCCGGTTAACTTGATTTTTCTCGTCCATTAGAAAATGGAGGGGGGGGGGGCATTTTAAACTTGTATTTCTATATGGTTGTGCTCCCTACATTTGCCAAGTGTATATATATATATATATATATAAAGGCGGTTCTGTAATTGTGCCAGTTTGACTGATCGACAAATAACAGGAATTTGTTTCCACGCTGACTCTCCTGTGCTTGTTTTCTTTACTGTGCTGGATTCCGTTCGCGGAGATTAGCAGAAAGACTTCTTACGAATAACCTGCTGTGAAAACTGGCCAAATGTTGTCGATTTAAACGGTTCCACAACGGAAGGAGAGTTACGTATTTGAGACATCTGATCAAATATGGGACTATTAGATGCCATTTGCTGGAATTAGGACAAGCAAGGGGGAGTAAATAAATGACGAGAATAGGTCGTGCAGAAAGAAAGGGGGCATAATCAAACTATGAGCAGTAACGAAGAACTCACGGAGAGCGGGACGTGAAGGTTTTTGGTGCGTAACCTCTAGGTCTGTTAGACCAAGCAATGATAATAATGATGATGAATAACATCCGGTTTCAGTCTGAGCTATTCTCACGTTCACAGCTTACGCGCTGAAGTGGTTAAGGGTGGAAGTTGGAGAGTTTCGCACAGACTAAGGGTTAAATACGTGCACTATGAGTACTTCCGGCCTCTGCTAAATATTGTGTCCTGGGTTTAGTCCGTCCAATGTTCATTTGAAGACTGCGTCATTTGTTTAATTATATATTTATCGTGTCCCATCCATTGTTCTATTTATACATTCACGTACCACACACTCAAAGGGATAGAACACTGGTACCCCCACATATGTAAGAGTTTAGAAGTATATGAGTCATGGCGAATATAATTACGTTCGCCATAGTACTTTCGAAAATTACGGGTCATGATAGAATTTAATTCAGTTTTCTTTTTTTTTTTTTAAAGCAAAGTGGGTCAGGGTGGAGCGGAGAAGGACAGAGATGCTGTCCGATCTGGCAACGACCCATGGCTACCATGCTGGAGTTAGGGTTGGCGATCCATAGCTGACCAAGACCCTGTTCCACCTCTCCATTGGTATCCTTATTAACAGGCCTAATTTGGTTAACGGGGAAGAGATCGCCATAGTCCCCAGGGTGGTGGAGCCTGCTAAAGAAGCTTTGCACATTCCCTGCTTTTTTTTTTTGACGGGACTAAAAAAAAAACAGCCGCCATAACCCACTCCCAATCCGACACGATGCTGTGAATCAACGTTCTCATCGCATCGACTACAAAGAACATTAGCTCACAGTTCCGGGGAGATTGGAGGAGGAGAAGAAGAAGAAGAAGAAGATTCTAACAAGCACTGATAAAAAAAATCTTATATCTGCTTCTTACTTTAAAAAGATGAATACATAAATAGTTTGAAAAATCAGCGGCCATTATCCCACTTAGTTTAGTACTGGGTAGTTAGGTGTGGAAGTTTGCCAGTCACTCTGCAAGATTTGTTCCTTTCCAGCCCTGTGTGTGTGAGAGGTTTCTGTATAAATTTGTGATCTCCCTTGTCTTTCTTTGTCTGCAATCTATTGCCTTATTGTGTTTGAAGTCTTTTGTCTTACTTTGTCTGCAGTATGTAGTCTTACTCTGCAAGTTTTTGTCTTAGTCTGCATATCTGTCGCCTTACTCTTTGTCTGCGGTCTGTTGTCTTACTTTCTCAGCAATTTTTTTTGTTTGTTGTTGTTGGGGTCTTACTCTGCAGTTTCCTTACTGGTACCGCCGCGTCACTATGAATCACGTGACCAGTGGCGTGGCATATGGCATTTAGTAACAACTGTGTTCGTGTGTCAAGCAACGGCTGACAGTCGTCATTAACAGCCCGGGCATCATTTGTTAGAACTTCACCTGCGGGCTAGTTGATGATTCACTTGTGGTACTGTGGTAATGGTATGAGCACTTCCCCCCTCATCTTTCCACGCCCAACTCGACCCCCCCCCCCTTCCCGTGGGTCCCATTCATCATTGACACAGTAAAGACTTTTTTGGCAGGAGGAAGGGGGGAGAGAGGGGGCTTTGTATTTATGTAATAATCCTTCTGTTGCCCAATTTCTCTGTGACAAAAACGAGTATGATAAGGTGACAGTACAACAGCAGACTCTGAGTAGCTCATACACTTGCTGCTGCGTCTGGCAGGGTTGCTGTTTCGACCTTAGTTAACATGGCAGGGTTGCTGTTTCGACTTTAGTTAACATGGTAGGGTTGCTATTTTGACCTTAGTTAACATGGCAGGGTTGCTGTTTCGACCTTAGTTAACATGGCAGGGTTGCTGTTTCGACCTTAGTTAACATGGCAGGGTTGCTGTTTCGACCTTAGTTAACATGGTAGGGTTGCTGTTTCGAACATGGTAGGATTGCTGTTTCGACCTAGTTAACATGATAGGGTTGCTGTTTCGACCTAGTTAACATGGCAGGGTTGCTGCTTCGTTATGGCTAACATGGTAGGATTGCTGCTTCGACCTAGTTAACATGGTAGGATTGCTGTTTCGACCTAGTTAACATGGTGGTAGGGTTGCTGCTTTGTTATGGCTAACATGGTAGGGTCATTGCTTGGACATGGCTAACATAATAGGGTCATTGCTTGCACATGACTAACATAATAGGGTCATTGCTTGCACATGGCTAACATAATAGGGCCATTGCTTGCACATGGCTAACATAATAGGGCCATTGCTTGCACGTGGCTAACATAATAGGGCCATTGCTTGCACATGGCTAACATAATAAGGTCATTGCTTGCACATGGCTAACATAATACGGTCATTGCTTGCACATGGCTAACATAATAGAGTCATTGCTTGCACATGGCTAACATAATATGGTTATTGCTTGCACATGGCTAACATAATAGGGTCATTGTTTGCACATGGCTAACATAATACGGTAATTGCTTGCACATGGCTAACATAATAGGGTCATTGCTTGCACATGGCTAACATAATAGGGTCATTGCTTGCACATGGCTAACAGAATGATCCGTGGTGATGGATTCACGAACAGAACAAGTCGTTCATTGCATTCTCTCTAGGTCTTCGAGCATGTCTTCATATTTTACCCATTATCCGACAGAATGCACAGTTGTTTAACATCTCCTCGACGCCAGCTGCCAAGTACATTTCTATGTGTTCGTTAGCTCTGCAGCCCATGAGCGCATACAGAGAATATGGTATGAATATGGTACTTTTCTTCTCATTCTCCTGCCCTGTACCACGTTGGCATACAAGAGATCTGATTAATACAGCTCTTTTTTTAGACATGTCGGCTTCCTCTAAATATCACCATGACCAATGTTCTGCTTGATCACCTTTCCTCCCTGGCTCAGAAGCAGCTGTGTACCCAGTTATAGGGCATCGTTGGCTGGGACGCTTTTGTTTGAGATCGAACACCCGACCTTTGGCACGAGAGGCTAGTGCACGGAGCACTTCGCTACCCAGGCGCATTTAGTTTTGTTAAACTCAAGAACCTGGTCTTTTAAGATCTGATCAGGCATTCTTTTCTACATGTAACAGTCTAATACGATTTGGAGTGTGAGATTCGACCGCTGTCACTGAGATTCGACTGCTGTCACCGAGATTCGACTGCCTTCACTGAGATTCGACTGCTGTCACTGAGATTCGTCGACTGCTGCCACTGGTTGTGTAAGTCATGATGGAGATTTTGTTTTTCTTTCTGCAGCACCATCTTTTTTTCAGGCGAATCATTACCACAGTTGTACCACTAATTTCGACGGTGGTAGGGCTTCTGCTTGGGCAGAGCGTAATCGCTGACGATTATACAAGCACGCAGCCATAACGCCACATACAAACGACACGATGAATACCTTTCAGGTGAGACTACACGATGAACGTACGTTTCCTGTGCTCCTTTAAAGCGGCTTCACCATGAAGACTTCCAAGTGACGCAACTTTATGGCCTGAGTTATTCTTTACACGAACAGTTTGTCTTTTGACTGGGCGTAGAGTTTCTGTTCTTGGAACCCGCTCTCTGGCAGGTGTTAATTCTTTTATGGAGATCAGGTGTTCAGTTATTACAGGTAGCGTTAAATTAGGGGTTCGTTAAATTGAGCCTGCAAGGGGAAGAGTGTCGGCGGTTAATAAGGAAGATCTGGGAAAGAAGAGAGAGAAGGAAAGGTGAAGAATTGAGCACGCAGGCCTAGAGAGAGGGAAGGTGGGGGGGGGGGGGAGAAAGTGAGGAGAGAGGAGGAGGGTTAGAGAAAGAAAGGAGGAGAGAGGGGAGGGAGAGAGATTACGCTTAATTCCTTCTCAACATGCCCTTACTTTTTATTTTCACAAAATATGTTATCCCTTCTCACTCTCTCTCTCTCCATTCTCTCTCTCTCCATTCTCTCTCTTTCTCTCACTCCCCCCTCTCTCACCCCTCTCTAACCCTGTCTCTCTCTTTCTATCTCTCAGTTTGTCTTTCTCTCTTAATGTCTATGTTTTTTTCCCTCTCTCTTTCTCTTCCTTAGCACTAAGCACATAGTGGACGCAGAGAGCATCTATCATCTTCTTCCTTATTTCCATCTCCTCGTGCTATCTCATTATCTGTTTCTTTCTTCTTTCTGTCTATCTCATTATCTGTTTCTTTCTTCTTTCTGTCTATCTCAGTATCTGTTTCTTTCTTCTTTCTGTCTATCTCAGTATCTGTTTCTTTCTTCTTTCTGTCTGTCTCATTATCTGTTTCTTTCTTCTCTCTGTCTGTCTCATTATCTGTTTCTTTCTTCTTTCTGTCTGTCTCATTATCTGTTTCTATCTTCTTTCTGTCTAACTCATTATCTGTTTCTATCTTCTTTCTGTCTATCTCATTATCTGTTTCTTTCTTCTCTCTGTCTATCTCATTATCTGTTTCTTTCTTCTTTCTGTCTATCTCATTACCTGTTTCTTTCTTCTTTCTGTCTATCTCATTATCTGTTTCTTTCTTCTTTCTGTCTATCTCATTATCTGTTTCTTTCTTCTTTCTGAATCCCATCTTTAACTGTCCAGGGATAAATAAATTGAACTTTCTCACGCAATGGAATACTTTTTTTTGTGATCTCTTTCTTAACGTGAAATAATACTCTAAACGACGAACAACTGAATTTATGTTAAATAATGATATTTATACTGATGTATAATATCAGTAACTGATATTTATATTTTAAAAGATGCTTTTTCAGTTTAATTAGACAAGAACAAGACACTACAGGCTGAAAAAGACGTGAAAATGCTGTTCGTTTTGGCGCTTACTGACCCATAGGTGGCGCTTACTGACCCATAGGTGGCGCTTACTGTCCCGTATGTGACGCTCACTGACCTATAGGTGGGGCTCACTGACCCATAGGTGGGGCTCACTGACCCATAGGTGGCGCTTACTGACCCATAGGTGGCGCTTACTGACCCATAGGTGGCGCTTACTGACCCGTATGTGACGCTCACTGACCTATAGGTGGGGCTCACTGACCCATAGGTGGCGCTCACTGACCCATATGTGATGCTCACTGACCTGTAGGTGGGGCTAACTGACCCATAGGTGGGGCTCACTGACCCATAGGTGGCGCTCACTAACCCATAGGTGGCGCTCACTAACCCATAGGTGGCGCTCACTGACGTTAGGGTTGGTGAACCATACCTGGCCAAGATCTTGCCCCATCTTTCCATTGGTAACACTAACAAGCCTGGCCTGGCTAACGAGGCAGAGGTCGTCATAGTCCCCACGGTGGTGGAATCTACGAAAGAAGTTCTGCCCACTCTTTGCTTTTTTAGCTACACTCAGGAACTGAACAAATATCAGCCCTAACCCGCTCCCAATCCGACGACACGGTGTTGTGCCTCAACATCTTCACAGCATCGGTTGCAAAAGAAAACTGGCTGCCAATTTCAGAGAGACAAGACAAGATTCAGGGCGACAGAAAACAAGATTCATGGAGACAGAAGACACGTTTCAGGGAGACAGAAGGCAAGATTCAGGGAGACAGAAGACACGTTTCAGGGAGACAGAAGGCAAGATTCAGGGAGATGGAAGACAAGATTCAGGGAGACAGAAGACAAGATTCAGGGAAACAGAAGACGAGATTCAGGGGGACAGAAGACAAGTTTCAGGGAGACAGAAGACAAGTTTCAGGGAGACGGAAGGCAAGAATCAGGGAGACAGAAGGCAAGAGATTCAGGGATACAGAAGGCAAGATTCAGGGAGACAGAAAGCAATATTCAGGGAGACAGAAGACACGTTTCAGGGCGACAGAAGACACGTTTCAGGGAGACAGAAGACGAGATTCAGAGAGACACAAGACGAGATTCAGGGAGACAGAAGACGAGATTCAGAGAGACAGAAGATAAGATTCAGGGAGACAGAAGACGAGATTCATGGAGACAGAAGACACGTTTCAGGGAGACAGAAGACGAGATTCAGGGAGACAGAAGACAAGACAAAACCAGACAGGGCAGATTTTAAAAAAAACCTTCCTTGTGTATTAAATTCAAAATGTGAAAGGCCTAAGCCCGTCCCTACAGTGAGTCAAGAAATGACAGCTGAAATATCTTACAAGACCATGATATAAGACAAAGGTATGGCACTCGGTAGCTCAGTGAAAGAGAAGTTATTACAAGGATATCATACACTGAAAAACAACAGCAAAGTTCATATCTAAGGTCAAAATCGGTGCAAGAAACAGCCAAGAAAGAGATTATGTTTCGTGTAATCGCGAATATCAGTGTCTTGTGCCACCGCCTAGCGCCAACAGCATAAGTTATGTTATATATACACAAATAAATACACAGTTTTGATATGAAAACCTCTATAAATACACTTTAAATACATTTAGAAATAACCCTTAACACCAGCCTGTTACGAGAGCAAGCGTCTTGTAGTTGGTGTGTTGGTGCCATGCAGACATAATACAGCACCTGTTCCTTCTTTAGGAAGAGATTATTTATCTGTACAGCTATAAATATCTACTCTACATAGCATTGTACATAAATTTACAGCCCAGAAATCAACCGAGAACAATGCTAACACAGATAGAATTTCCTCTTCAGTGAGTTCGTTTTGGTATTTATTTTGGTCCGAACATTGCCGCTTCAACGAGAGACCACGTGAAGATGTTACTGGCCAGTCAGTCAGTCAGTCACTCAGTCAGTCAGTCATTTGCGTGTCCCTTGCGGAACTTTGCCTCCCTAACAGCACTCCTGTAGGCCTCTCGGTTGTGAGCAAGATGGCCTGCTGCTGATGCATCTATTTGCAGATCATCAACGATGTCTTGCAGCCATCTTCGCCTTGGTCTTCCTCTCTTTCTTTTTCCCATTATGTACCCTTCCAAGACAGTCTTCTCTAGATTATCATGACGTTTAATGTGTCCAAAATATTTAAGTTTTCTCTGTTTCATCCTCTTTACTAGCCAACCTTCTTCAGCATTAAGTTCTTCTAGTATGGATATATTTGTTCTTTAAATAACTTGTGTTACTGGCCACTGAAGGAAATTGCAAAAAGATACAAGAATACTGAGAGAGTTGCAAAAAGATACAAGAATACTGAGAGAGTTGCAAAAAGATACAAGAATACTGAGAGAGTTGCAAAAAGATACAAGAATACTGAGAGAGTTGCAAAAAGGAACCAAGAATACTGAGAGAGTTGGAAAAAAAAAGAAGAAAAAGAAGAAGCAGGAATAGAGTTGCAGAAAGAAGCAAGAACACTGAAAGAATCTCGAAACTGATCACAGAAAAGGCCGGAGCGGAGGTGATGAGAAATAAGATGGAAACTCGGCTGATACTGAGTGTGTGTCCCTCGTCGCTGTCTAATTGTCTGTGACTGTACAAAACGCCCGCTTTGACTCCAGTTTTGGTGGATCATATCTGGCCAGAACCCTACCTTTCCTTTCGAAATGCATTCTGTAAACAGCCTGTGTCACAACAGCCCAACGAACAAATTATGAATCGGTGTGTATCGGGAAGTTTACTGCCAGGCTTAGAGCTGCGCCTTCTTATGAGGGCGTCATCCTTAAGTCTGTGTCACCATTCCAGGTTTACATCTTACATCTTACATCCTTCCCGTGCCGTTAAACGTCACGTGTGGCTCACATGGTAGTTCGACAATTTTTCCTGTTTTCGGCGAGTCTCTCAACCTCATCAAGGGATTTTATTCCTACTAAATTGCCCTGTGGAAATCTAAAAGCTGTGCACAACTGCGAAAATCAGGATATTTAAGAGTAATTTTCTAAGTGTACTACTCTATGGAAGTGAATGCTGGAAAATCACCAAAACCATAGAAAACAAGTTGAATTCTTTCCAGACTAAATGTTTACGAAGAATTAGCAAAATATTTTGGCCAAACACCATAAGAAATAACATCTTGTTGGCAGAAATGCAGATGAAGCCACTGACAGCAATTATTGAGGAAAGACGCTGGCGATGGTTGGGACATGTGCTCCGAATGACTGACAACTCACTACCAAAAATAGCACTAAGATGGACACCACAGGGGAACAGAAGTAAGGGTAGACCAAAAGAGACATGGAGAAGAACAACAGAAAGGATGTTGAGCAATAGAAGGCTCACTTTGGCAAGAGCAGAAAAAAGGGCAAAGGACAGGCATTTGTGGAAAACCCTTGCGGAAGCCCCATGTGCCCTGGGCACGTAAGGTTCAGAGAGAGAGAGAGAAATTTCCCTCTCATAACAATGTCCTCTTTAAAGTTTCACGTGGTCGACCTCTTTATAATGAAGCCACAATAATCATCCTACCATTGTCATCTATCATTCTCATCATCATTATCACTGACCACTTGATTATCAAGTGATTGTCATCAACCACTTGACAGAAATTGTCGATCTCATCAGCGAAAGTACTTTTTGTAGTTTTGCTGAAAGTGCGTGTGCATCTTCAGATGATCTGTACTCACGTTTGCTCATCAGTGCTCACTTTTCTTAGAGGTTTTTTTTTTTGTAAAGGGGGGGGGGGTCTTTTTTAATGTCTTATTCTCGCTGCTTAGCCTTCGTAACTCAGGCGCATCTGCTATTAACCAGGGCAATGTTTTCTACAGCTCAGCAGGTATTTCTTATGTACGCTTCACCATTTTAAAAAAGAAATTACCGCACCGGTTGCGTAACATGCTCACCATCTGGAAAAAAATCTATGTGTGAAAAAAAACAAAAACTGCCACAGCGCACTGGCGCATGTTACAGGTGTTTGTGCGTGCAGAGATCGCTGTGTTTTAGACTGGTTTTGCCATCAGAAATATTGACGTTAAGTTTTTTTTTAGTATTGTTGAAATGAGTCGTAAAGCCTGCACAGAGTAATGGTGTGAGCAGGACTGACGCAGCGCGGATGTAGACGGCAGTAGTGATTTGGCTCTTCGCTTGTAATTATTATTAGATTACATGTTTCATTAGTTCTTGAACTACAGCCGGTGGCGGGAGTGTTTTCCATGGAGATAAATGTTGGAGACCCGCCACGGAAAATGCGCTGTTTGTCCTATTGTTAAAATAGGTACCTGGTACAGTTCTGTTAGGATTATCAACATCTGTCCTCTGTACTCGCCTGGTGGAGCATAAGGCATCAACAAAGGTTCCCCCCATCCAGTTATGTCCTGAGCTAGACCGTGTCTTTCTGGTTTCCGCTAGTTCTTCCTGTATTGTGCTTCTGCACATTCCTAATGTCATACTCCTCTTTCTTTTCCCTTGAGGTGTCCAAGACAAGGCAGTATAGGAGGGTCTTATTTTATTTTGTCCATTCATAGTATGTGACCCGGCGATTTCCATCTTCGTCTTTTGACCTCTTTAGTAATGTTCTCAGGACCAGTTTGTTTGTTTATGTCCTCGCTTGTCCGCCTTCTTCCGTGTGACTTCTTAGACTTTTCCTTAAGGATATTTCCTTCAAATCCTCTCCATCTGTTTTCCATTCTCCAACAGGTTCTTCATATTTCGGCGGCACATAATTAAATGGACCGTACATTGAATTTATAGATTCTGATCCTGAGGTTCGTATGGAGAATGGGAGGTTTCCAAATGGTTGCTAATTTGTTAAAGGCTTGAGATGCTTGTCTAAAAAAAAGATGTTGTGGATATTACCTTCTCGATATTGCTGTCCGCTGAGACGGGACTTGCAAGGTACTTGAAGTGTTCTGTTTCTTCAACTTCTCTTGTCCCAACTTGAATTCTTTCCTTATTACTTCCCTTGATTCTCAGGTATATTCAGCCATACTGATCTGGTTATTTGGTAAAGTTATGTTAGGATCTCTCTCTCTCTCTCTCTCTCTCTCTCCTCTCTCTCTCCCCCCCCCCCCCCTCTCTCTCTCTCTCTCTCTCTCTGAACCTTAAGTGCCCTAGGTACATGGGGCTTCCGCAAGGGTTTTCCACAAACGCCTGTCATTTTATATTTTTTTCTGCTCTCGCCCAAGTGAGCCCTCTATTGCTCAACATCCTCTCTCTTGTTCTTGTCTCTTTTGGTCTACCCTTACTTCTGTTCCCCTGTGGTGTCCATCTTAGTGCTATTTTTGGTAGTGAGTCGTCAGTCATCCGGAACACATACAGCGTATTTCCTCAGTAATCGCTGTCAGTTGTTTCAATTAAGATAATTACCTGAAAATACAAGATGTATGTCTGCAAGATGAAGTACATTTACAGCTCTTAGTGGCGGAATCTCACGACATGTTAGTCCCATGGGACTGAAACTATGACCCTACACAGCGGTTGATGGAAAACAAAACTGATATGGATAGCGTCAGTTAATGGTCCTGTGAACATAACAGTATTTAGTTCTGACTGATTCTTCAATGTTAAATTGTCGTAATTCTCTCTCTCTCTCTCTCTCTCTCATTTATATCACACATTCTCTTGTCTTCCTCTAGGTTTTCTTTATCTGTCTCTCTTGCCATCTCTTTTCTTTCTCTCCCTCTCTTTCGTTTTGTCTCTCACACACACACACTCTCTCGTTGTCTGTCACTCTGTTCTCTCTGTCTTATTGTATCATACATTCTCTTTCGTCTTTATATCACTCTCTCTCCCTCTCTACCCTCCCATCCTGTATAAAAAAATATAAACTATACTCCTTCCTACAACTTCAAACTTTTCCAATATCCATTTGATGTTGACTACATGTCTCCATGAATCATAAAACTTAAACAGTTATTTTAGACTGCTCTTACAGACACCGAACTTATTATTCTGAGTAGTAATGACATTTTTGTTTGGTAGATAGTCATTTATATGTGTATGTAGTTAGTCATTTATATGTGTATGCAGTTAGTCATTTATATATTGTTAATTATGTTTGTTATATGAGCAGCATATTTGTAAAATGTCTGGAATAGAGTGAAAGATGTATAATAAAGGGCAGAATGTCAGGCGGGCCTCGTGCCCAATTCTTACCCCTTTGGAAATAAAGATCAGTCAATCATTCAATCAACCAATCTGTTTTCTTTATCTCTGTCTATCTGTCTGTCTGTCTGTCTGTCTCTCTCTCTCTCTCTCTCTCTCTCTCCTCTCTCTCTCTCTCTCTCGACAGTCTTGGATAGATGCTCAATCTCAAACACAAAAAACGGCTCCATTCACTTCACAAATGAGTGGTAAATCTGGTTCATGCCAGTCACCCAAAACTGACTACAAAGAACTCAAAATTCTACCCCTCAAATACAGAATTATTTGAAGCAAAGCCAAGTTTGTCCTTAGAATTCAGTTTTACATTACTCCGCCTTACTTATGACCACTGTTTAAACATAGACAACGTTTAAACAATTGCCTTATTTCTAAATCTAGGTTTGATCTGTATAAGAAAAGCTTTGCATACTCTGCGCGGAAACTCTGGAATTCCCTCCCTTACCATTTAAACTCCATAATCAATATTTCATCTTTTAACTCCAAACTTTTGGTATTTACCTGCCTGCAATTATACACCTTCTTAAATATCTACTTGCCTCTTACCGCTGACCCGCCAGACACCAAGTTGTATTCTAAAGGAGTTTAGTTAAACAGGTAATAGTTGGTCTAGAAATTACATTTGTGAATGTGAAAGTGTATGAGAGCTGCGTGGATTCTTTTTTATGGTGCATTACTTACCTCCCATGTAGCTGATTATCTTATATTCACGACTGTGGTTTTAGTTTGTACTCTTATATATGTTTTTAATGCAGTTTGTTTACTTGTATTAAATCGAATGTGTTGAGAATGAATGACAGGTGCAGAATATCAGACGGGCCTGCGTGCCTAATTTTTCACCCTTCGAAAATAAGGCTTATTCCTTCGTTTCTTCTGTCTTCTTAACATCAGTCTTTTTCTCAGTATCATACTCACTGTCCATCCCTCCTCTTTGTTTTCTTTATGTGACATTCTCTCTCTCTCTCTCTTTCTCTCTCTCTCTCTCTCAAGTCCTAGCCGACAGGCGTAGGATATTATGTCCTTCCATGACACTCGATCCCTGATGCATCTCAACAGGCTCGTCACTGGGCCTTTCCCGTGCCAGGATCCCGAACCATCGAACATCTTTTCTGTCTGTCTTCCTTTGTTTCTTCTACCTTCGATCTTCCCTGTTGCCTTTAGCTGCTCTAGCCCGCCTCTCCTCCAACATCTCCTACAAGTTTGGATTGTCCTATTTTAATCTGTTATAATTTTTTTTTGTTGGGGGGGGGGGGGGGTTTCTTGTGGCTCTTAAGAACTTCCTCGTTTGATTTTCTCGCTGTCCATGGTACCTTCGGCATTCTTCTTAAGAACTACCTTCCAGCTGCTTCCAGCCTCCTATGTATCTCTTTACTGACCGTGTGTAAGATTCTCTGTGTTTTATTTTTGGTGGTGAAGACGCTTGTTCGATGAGGCAATCATCGACCCATAGCTGATATGCTAGCGTCAGGGTTAGCGAACCATAGCTGACCAAGACCCTGTCCCACCTCCCCGTGGTACCCCCAGTAACAGGCCTAGCCTGGCTAACGGGGCAGAAATACCCATAGTCCCATTGGTGGTGGAGTCTGCTAAAGAAGCATTCACACCCCCTGTTTTTTAGCAGTACTCCGGGACTGAAAAAGTAGCCCCCGTAACCCCCTCCCACGCCGATAAGATGCTGTGCCTCAACATCTCTACAGCATCGGCTGCAAAGAACACCAGCTCGCAGTTACAGGGAGTTCGTACGAGTACAAGTGTGTTTTATTTTTATCACCCTGTCTTTCTTCCTTTCTCTCTCTCCGTCTGTCTGTCTGTCTGTGTGTCTGTCCTCTTTATACCATCTCTGTCTGTTTGTCTTCATTTCATTCAGCAGTAGCGATCCTGCTAGTTTGCTAGATTAAACTGTAAGTCACTTCCAGTCTCTGAACTGAGGAACGAGATTTGTGACATAGCAGGCTGGTGAACTGGGGGGGGGGGGTATGGGGGTGGGTGGGTGTCTCACTACGGTCCACTTCATGATGGAACATACAGAGAAGCTTAACTTTGCGGCCGGCGTGAGGATATTCCATATCTTCTTATTTCCATCACATGAGAAAGGCATGCATCATCATCATCATCATAATCATCATCATCATCATCATCAGCAGCAGCAGCAGCAGCAGTGTCAGTGACTGGAAGCGAAAAGCTTTAGGGTCCGTAGCTGTCTAGACAGAAGCCAAAATAGTGTATACGAGAGTCATATCGAAAGTCGTGAGCAATTTTTTTTTTTTAATCAGAATTCATAAATAGAGAAAATATATATGCATCACCTTAATCTGCATCCTTTGCACTTCATGTAGAGGTCACATGACGTCACCATCATGTGTCACGTGACCACACGGAGCAGAAACAAAATGGCGAGTGGTGAAGTTTCTTTTCGTCAACGTGCTGTTATTGAGTTCCTCGTTAAAGAGGAAATCTCCGCTGCTGAAATTCACCAAAGACTTCAACTTGCTTATGGAGATGTGTGTATCCCTTGGTGCTAGCAGTGTTAGGAGGTGAGTGAAACATTTCAAAGATGGAAATACGAGCATCCAAGATATGCCTCGCAGCGGTCGCCCTCGAACTGCTTCCACTAAATGCAAAGTGGAAAGGGTTGACGACATCATTAAAAAAAACATACGTGTCACAGTATCTGAAATCGCTGTAAATCTTGGAACAGGACACAATGCAGAACAGGAAATGATTGAAACCCTAGACTATAGAAACGTTTGTGCCCGCTGGATCCCACAGGAGAGAACGTCCAGAAAGCAGTGCATTAAGTTGATGGCGCACTTAGCTTCTTCGGCCAGCTTTTATTTAATCACTTGGCTCACCAGATCTCATAGCGGCCATGTTCCCGTCACGAACACCGGAAGTTATACTTGTTAACGTCTACAGAAGCTGAAGATGGTATTTGAGCTTGTTCTGGAGCTAAAAAGACCACTTGACTGTGAGGTCGTCCAAAAATGTAAAGACGAGAGATGGAAGAAAAATATGTCCTCTCTGTTCTGATGATTGGTTGGTGGAAAACTAATAAATATATAAACTAATAAATGTGTAAACTAATATATGTATAAACTAATAGATGTATAAACTAAAAAACTAATAGATGTATCAACTAATAGATGTATAAACTAATAGATGTATAAACTAATAGATGTATAAACTAATAGATGTATAAACTGACAGATGTATAAACTAATAGATGTATAAACTAATAGATGTATGAAGGTCATCAAGATAGGATTCTTTAAAATGAAGTAATTGTTATCGATGAACTTTTTATATAGTAGGTTTTGAGAAGGTAGGAAGGTTGTCACACAATAAGAAAGAAAGAAAGAAAGGGAGAGAGAGTGAGGGAGAGGGAAAGAGAGAGTGAGGTAGAGAAAAGAGAAGGGGAGAGAACGAGAGAGAGAGGAGAGAGAGGAGAGAGGAAGAAAGGAAAAAAGATGACAGAAGGGGAATAGAGAATGAGAGAGAGAGGAGAGAACGAGAGAGGGAGATGGAGAGAGCGAGAGAGGAATAAAGAAAAAGAGAGAGTGAGGGAGAGAGAAAGAGAGAAGAGAAGGGGAGAGAACGAGAGAGAGAGGAAGAAAGGGAAAAAAAGATGACAAAAGGGGGATAGATAACGAGAGAGAGAGGAGAGAGATGGAGGGAGCGAGAGAGGGGGAAAGAGCGAGAGAGGAAGAAAGAAAAAGAGAGAATGAGGGAGAGAGAAAGAGAGAAGAGAAGAGGAGAGAACGAGAGAGAGAGAGAGGAGAGAGGAAGAAAGGAAAAAGATGACAAAAAGGGGGATAGAGAACGAGAGAGAGAGAGGAGAGAGATGGAGAGAGCGATAGAGGGAGATGGAGAGAGCGAAAGAGGGGGAGAGAGCGAGAGAGGAAGAAAGAAAAAGAAAGAGTGAGGTAGAGAGAAAGAGAGAAGGGGAGAGAGAGAGGAGAGAGGAAGAAAGGAAAAAAGATGACAGAAGGGGGATAGAGAACGAGTATGTATGTGTTTTTGAGAAAGATGTTAAGAAGAGCGAGATAAGCATTGCTGATGAGGTTCTTTGGCACAGCTTGTAAAAAAACCTTGAGTGTGTCCATCGATCTGATATCTACATGGAAAGTAAAAGTGAAAAGGAAACGTGTACTTTGTTTCGAAACAAAATAAGTGATATTTGTAACAAACATAACCGAATAATAATAATAATGGCGTAAACGATAATGCGATATCATTTTCAAAGAAAACACAGGATCAAGCGCTAAAACTCCACATCCACTTCACAGTGTTCTTTTCTCCTACTTCAATACTTTCTCCCAACATCCAATCTCCCTTTCTCCTCCATATAAATGTGCTACATAGCGAAGTTCGCTAGTACGCTGTTCTTCGTGGCTAGACGAAGTAATTAGTTCAAGTCCCAGGTAATTCTGTTGTGATTTTTCTTTCTCTCATGTCAAAAAGTGCTTTGTTTACGATTTTCTTTTTCGAGATCTAATCATACAACAGTGTGTTCTGTTACTTTACTGTACGATAGCACCGTTGTTTCCTGTTTGTAACAAAAGGATTTTCACAGATCTGTAATTTATTTTTTCTTTTTAGAAGTTTCAAACAAAAACAAAAAAAAATTCATGCTTCCTGAAAATTTGAAAATAGTTTATGTAGGAATTCCGTAATTTATGTAAGTATTTTCTAATTTCGTCTTTACACTTTCCATGAATTTGCTTTAACAGGGGGAATTTCCGTAATTATGTTTGAGTTTACGGTCTTCTTTGAGCTGTAGACAGCTGGAAAGTTCCCAGGATATACTTGAATTAATTTCGTTTAAGCTTAAAACGGCAAAAGTTTGTGAATTAACGACTGGATTTATGTTTGCACGCCTGTATCGCGGAAACTGATGTTTAAAAGGCTCTTTGTTGGTTGCTAGTATTCTTCTTCTTCTTCTTCTTCGTTCGCCCGCAAAAGGTCGTTGGTTTCCTTGTGTCGCAGTTATGAGCTTGTTCGCCAAACACATCCCCGAAATCGGCTGGACACTTTTCTTAGGAACGGGTTTGTCTTCTCACTGCGATCTCTGTTCACTTGACCATATTTCCAAGGTGGACCACTGGAAGGTAGAATAGGGTCTTGGCCGGCTGTGGTTAGCCAACCGCGACGCAAGCAGTCAGCTGTGGATCACTGATCGCTGTCTCATTCAGCTTTTTGACTGCTAGGAAATAGCTAAAAGGTCTTCATCAGTGCAGTTTTCGTCCGGTTTAATGGCCGTTGCTATAACGTGCAGGTTTGTCACCACTTTCTGGAAGTCTGAACTTTGAAGAATGTGAAACTACTACTGCTGCTGCTGCTGTTACTACTATTACTACTACTACTGCTGCTGCTGTTATTACTACTACTACTGCTGCTGCTGTTACTACTACTACTAATGCTTCTACTACTACTACTACTACTATTGCTGCTGCTATTACTACTCCAACTACTTCTACTGCTGCTGCTGTTACTACTACTACTAATGCTTCTACTACTACTACTACTACTACTACTTTTATTACTACTACTACTGCTTCTACTACAACAACTACTACTACTTTTATTACTACTGCTACTACTGCTACCACTACTACTGCTGCTACCACTACTGCTGCTGTTGTTACAACTACTGCTGCTATTGCTGCTGCTGTTACTATGTTACTAATGCTTCTACTACTACTGCTGCTGCTGTTACTGCTACTACTACTACTACTAATGCTTCTACTACTACTACTACTACTACTACTAATGCTTCTACAACTACTACTACTACTATTATTACTCCTTCTGCTGCTTCTTCTTCCTCCTCCTCCTTCTTCTTCTTCTTCGTCTCCTCATCTCTCCTCTTCCTCCTCCTTCTACTTCTTCTTCATCTTCGTCTTCAAATTCCAAGGAGTTACCAACTTGTGGTGTGATCCACCGCTGATGCTGTGTTGATGTTGAATAAATGGCATCGTGTCAGATGAGGAATGTGTTACGGTGGCTTGTCTGAAGCCGGATAATATGGCTTCCATGCATGCTTCAGCATCTAAACAGGCATTTCTTGAAACACGCCGACGATGAGTGTATAGGGTCTTGGCCAGTTCTGGTCTTCCTGCCCTACTACCTGTACCTTCTCTCTTGAGTCATATTTAGCTTTCCCAGAGCGAGGTTTAGAGAGAGCAACTGCGCATGCGCAGTGCAGGTTAATTCTTTGCCATGCGCGCGCACACAATGTGATGGTCTCCTCACTTCTTTCAATCGCTCTGCCTCTTGGCTGTACACCAGAATGGCCTCAGCTTTCATTATTATCAAGTACACTTATCTAATGCATGTACATGTAAGTAGATAAGTGTTCGCGTAAAGGAATACAGTTTCACATTAATGATTATGGGCTCATATAAGTGGGGTATGTTTTGGTGTAAACCAGCGGTTTTCAAACTGCGTCGCTTCTAGAATTTGAACTTCTTTAGAGAACAAGGAAGAGCATTGACTATGTATCTCTTAATAAGCATAAAAAAAACTGAATTAAAAGTGAGAAGATAGAGCGAAGCAACCACACATCGTCATACACGTCATTCCATTAACTCCCTTCAAGCTGCCACATGAACGGTTTATCTTCCCACTCCCCTCATCCCCAAGAAAACTTAGGGAGGGAGAATGGTGAGGAGGCATGATTACTGGGGGATTCATATAGAACAGTGGTTCCCAGGCCGCCGCCGCCGCCCCCTTCCTTCCCAGTCCACATATCATCATCGTCGTCGTCGTCATCATCATCATCATCATCATTATCGCCTTTCATTCCCTTGAGAGCATAGGCCACGGATAAAAGGCTCTCCAGTCATCCTTCTTTTGGAATTATTCTCTGCTTCCTCCATGTACATCCCTTGTCTCTGAGCACTCTCATAATTTCTCTTCTCCAAGTAAGTCTAGGTCTTCCTCGTTTTCTATTTCCTTGCGGATTCCAGGTCAGTGCCTGTCTTGTTATGTTGGTGTTAGGTTTCCTCAGAGTGTGGCCAATCCACCTCCATTTCTCTTGCGTTACCCCAAAACGTTTCTCGCTCTGTTGGTGCTACTCCCCCAACCCCCTGTCCACTACCTTTTCCCCCTCCCCTTACCTTCCTCTCCTCCCCCTCTCTCCGGCGTTCAGTGATCTAGAACATTCGGTTCCAGGATGCTATGCTCACTCTTTTTCGCATCTCTGAGATGTAGAAGTAATCATACTCTTATGCGTAGTTTTTCATTGTCACTTTTTTGTACTTTCAACATTAACAGAGCATAATAATGTGTGGCGAAACCTTGAAAAAAAATAAACAGTGCACTTTTAGACGGGACAGAAAGAAAAAATGATAAGAGGATTACCTGGGACTTGAACCACGGACTCCAGTAGGACGGGCAACCGTCCAGCCACGAGAGAACATCGCATTATCAACTTAGCCATCTAGCATCCCCGCCTTGTCTGACCGAAAATCGTGACTTTCTTCTTAACCAAAACCGAGAGGCCGTCTTTCTTTCTTTCTTTCTTTCTTTCTTACAAACAAACAAACAAAGCATTGAACCAAGATTTGTGCAAAGCCGGAAAGTACTGGACCAAGACTTTGACAGTCGGAAGATATTAAAAACAAGACTTGGACAGTCAGAAAATATTAAAAACAAGACTTGGACAGTCCGAAAATATTAAAAACAAGACTTGGACAGTCAGAAATTATTAAAAACAAGAATTGGACAGTCAGAAAGTATTAAAAACAAGACTTGGACAGTCAGAAAATATTAAAAACAAGACTTGGACAGTCAGAAAATATTAAAAACAAGACTTGGACAGTCAGAAAATATTAAAAACAAGACTTGGACAGTCAGAAAATATTAAAAACAAGACTTGGACAGTCAGGAATTATTAAAAACAAGACTTGAACAGTAAGAAAGTATTAAAAACAAGACTTGGACAGTCAGAAAGTATTAAAAACAAGACTTGGACACAAGCAGAAAATTGGACTTTCTTTCATTTTGATTTTGATAAATTCAGCATACGAGCTTTTGAAACCTTCCGATATCATTCGTCACGATTTTTCTTGCTTGAAAACCTCCATCCTACCCACCCACCCACACACACACACACTATTTTTAGTGAAGTGTCTTTGTTAGTGTATTTAACACATTCTCAAGGCAATACAACGACCAGTTGTCTTATATGGCTCAGGAATATGCAGAACTACAAAACAGAATGAAGCACAACTACAAATCTTCGAATTTAGAGGACAACTACAAGTCTTCGAAAATAGAGGACAACTACAAATCTTCGAAAATGGAATCTTGACAAAAATTTTTGGACCGATTAGATTAGAGAAAATGGAGAATTAGAAATAACAAATAAATCCGCACTATACTCCAGTCTCCACTTACAGCTGCTATTATGAAAAAAAAAAGATTGGCTCGTACGCTTGATAAGATGGATGAGAACAAGCAGAAAAAGGGCCTATACAGAAGTGATAAACAGAGACAGACCAAGAGGCAGACAAAGACAACGATGTCATGACAACCTGGAAGAAGCCCTCGGAGTCGACAACTGGCAGGAGAAGACTGAGAACAGAGAGGACGGGAGACATCTGGCAGGAGAAGACTAAGAACGGAAAGGAAGGGATACAACTGGCAGGAGAAGACTGAGAACAGAGAGAACGGGAGACATCTGGCAGGAGAAGACTAAGAACGGAAAGGAAGGGAGACAACTGGCAGGAGAAGACTGAGAACAGAGAGGAAGGGAGACAACTGGCAGGAGAAGACTAAGAACAGAAAGGAAGAGAGACAATTCTTGTCTGCACCGGTGAGCCACAATGACTCTAAAAACTGAATGAGTGAATGAATGAATACAACGACGATGATCACGATAATCTGTGTAGTCTGTCCTCGACAGCGCACCAACCCGCTGCCTTCGTTCACGAAACCCGTTTCACAACGAACCGCACTACTTTCACGCGCACTAATTTTCACAAATAAACTTTATACTTTCCCCTGCTTATGAGCAACAACAGGATACAGTATTCAAACCAGAGATATTTGACCTTGACTGTGTTTCACCTGGAGACATAAGTCGGATCCAAGTCGAGATTAACAGTCTAGCGAGGCAGACAGAATCTGTAATCTTTTCCGATGCCGGATTGCCACATGTGAGATCTGAATGCACATCATTGGCCCATGGCCAACGAGGTCGACTCCCCCCCCCCCCCCCCAACAACAGTTGCCTCCATGTTGTTCTGTTTATTAGACAAATGCATTCCTATATTTATTTTCGGAAACTGAGAACATGTTGGTTATAAACGAAGGTCATATGGTACTGCCTGAGATATGCTTAGCGGTTTATCTATCTATCTATCTATCTATCTATCTATCTATCTATCTGTCTGTCTGTCTGTCTGTCTATCTATCTATCTATCTATCACTTCTGGATGTAACTACTGCTACTACTGCTGCTGCTGTTACTACTACTAATGATACTGCTGCTGCTACTACTACTACTACTACTGCCGCTGCTGCTGCTAGTACTACTACTACTACTACTACTGCTGTTACTACTACTGCTACTACAACTAATGCTACTACTACTACTACTACTACTACTACTACTACTGCTGCTGCTACTATTTCTGCTGCTGCTGTTACTACTGCTACCACTGCTACAACTACTATTGCTGCTGCTGCTGCTACTACTAATACTGCTGGTACTACTACTACTTCTCCTTTTTCCTCCTCCTCCATCCATCCATCCATCCATCCACCCATCCATCTATCATCCATCCATCCATCCATCTATCGTTCTCTATGTCATCGATCCATCCATCCATCCGTCTCTCTATGTCATCCATCCATCTGTCTGTCTCTTTGTCATCCATCCATCTGTCTGTCTCTATGTCATCCATCTATCCATCCAGTAAAAAATCAGATTTTAATCATATCCTGATATGGTAAAATACCATCTGTGCGCGTGGTCTGTGCACAACACTGACGTACCAAACACTTCAACTCTCAGCCGTGCCACAAACCTTCAAATCCCACATATCTCCATTGCCATGTTGGTAGAGCAGAGCTCCACGTATAAGCCATATAAATCTTTCCACCATTTTGTGTACACAAGCCGATGTTTGTAAGAGGCATAATCAAACTATGAATTCTCAGAGAATTATAATGTATTGACTTGTTCGGTTGGGCTTTGAATTCCTCTCTTTGTTTTTCAAGAACTGTGTTCGAGATAGAACTATCGTTGTCATTTCAGAAAGAACAGGCGTTTTTGTTTGACGAAGACAGATTGTGTATACTCTTGTGATATCTGTCTTGACATTACTGTTGTTAATGCTTAAGTTAACATTGATACCGTCTACCCAAGTTCTGACTGTTGCTGTCAGAGGTCACTAGGTCATAGAAAAGCAGACGCTTTGGTGAGGAATTTCTGTTTTAGGTTTTTAGATTTTCTAAAATTTTGGGGGAGGAGATGGGGCTTAGGCATTCTTTATGCCTGACCTCACAGCTCGGTCTTAAGTCGTCTCGCCGTCCAAGTTCTTACTCCGCGCGTGTTTTTCATTGGTGGAAAAGTTAATGTCTTGAGATCTGTTATAGAGCTTGTAGTTACCAAGGGGGAAAAAAAAAGAGCATCAAGTCTGGCAAGGTGAAATGTTAGAGACAGACTTTAGAATATTCGAAGAGAAGCGGAAACGTCTTGGAAGAACTCTCTGTCTCTCTCTGTCTCTCTCTCTCTGTCTCTCTGTCTCTCTCTGTGTCTCTCTCTGTCTCTCTCTGTCTCTTTCTGTCTCTCTCTGTCTCTCTCTGTCTCTTTCTCTCTCTATGAACCTTAAGTGCCCAGGGCACATGGGGCTTCCGCAAGGGTTTTCCACAAATGCCTGTCCTTTGCCGTTTTTTTATACTCTTGCCCAGGTCAGCCCTCTATTGCTCAACATCCTTTCTGTTGTTCTTCTCCATGTCTCTTTTGGTCTACCCTTACTTCTGCTCCCCTGTGGTGTCCATCTTAGTGCTATTTTTGGTAGTGAGGTGTCAGTCATTCGGAGCACATGTCCCAACCATCGCCAGCGTCTTTCCTCAATAATTACTGTCAGTGGCTTCATCTGCATTTCTGCCAACAAGATGTTATTTCTTATGGTGTTTAGCCAAAATATTTTTCTAATTCTTCGTAAACATTTAGTCTGGAAAGAATTCAGCTTGTTTTTTTTATGGTTTTGGTGATTTTCCAGCATCTTGGAATAACTAGACCTTGAAAAAAAGCTGGATCCACAGCTTCAGAAGGAAAAGAAAGATGCCCTTTGGTTTTACAGTACTGGAAGCTGGAGAAAAACAAAGACTTGCATCTGTTGCAGGTTCTAGGGAGCCGAATCTGCTTACATTTGTTGCAGGTTCTAGGGAGCCGAATCTGCTTACATTTGTTGCAGGTTCTAGGGAGCCGAATCTGCCTACATTTGTTGCAGGTTCTAGGGAGCCGAATCTGCTTACATCTGTTGCAGGTTCTAGGGAGCCGAATCTGCTTACATCTGTTGCAGGTTCTAGGGAGCCGAATCTGCTTACATCTGTTGCAGGTTCTAGGGAGCCGAATCTGCCTACATGTGTTGCAGGTTCTAGGGAGCCAAATCTGCCTACATCTGGTGCTGGTTCTAGGGAGACGAAGCTGCTTCATTACACTCTGGGCATGTCCATATGTCTTCTGCTTTCGACATCAGGATGTCCTTCAGTGTTTTTAGAGATAATACTCTGATGTTATATTGGTTGTGTATTCGCCGTGCCCTAGTCTGTAAAGGGGATCTGCGACCACTGTCCTTGGTTACCTGTAGCTCGGTTAGTCGTGTTTGGTGTGTGCTTTGGATGAAGAGATTTTGGACTTGTCCTTCGATTTTTGTTTTGTTTTTGTTATGTTTTTTTTTTTTTTTTTGCTGGATTGAATTATATAGCGCCCCCCCCCCCTTTTTTTTGGATCCATTTTGATTTGGTCTTCCAGGTTGACCCTTGCTGCTAGTTGGTCAGCTTTTTTCATTTCCGCATGGCCTGGACAATATCCATGTGATTCTTTGGTTTTGCGATTTTGCATTCGCTTCTAATAGTGTCGTGTTTTGCTCTCTTTAGTCGACTCTGGAAATCTGTAATGATGGTTGTTCGTTGTGCATTTTGTGTTGTTAGCTTTTTAAAGGCTTTGGTTGCATGAAACGACATGCTGGCATAAACAGAACAATAACAGAGGGTATGGCTGTAAGGAAGCGAGGAAGTGGCCTGTCGAAGAGACGATGGGCCCAGGGTAACATTGTCACTGTAAACACTAAACTCAGGCAGGCGCTCATCTTGGCCAGACCAGGAGAGGTTTCCATGTGTTTCCGGTGGAGTAGCGATCTGCGGAGGACAGGAGACAACGAGGAGGCGCCGATCTCTTTGATTTTGTTCCCAGTGATGATGGTGGTGAGAAAAGACGGTGATGCCCTGAAGGTTGTCCTTCATTTTCCGTCCCAACGCCCAGGAAGATAGGACGATATCCTTCCAGCGGCTTCTATATTAGCGCCACCACGACATGGTCCACGTCAGTCCGTGCCCTGTTGTGTGACAACCGTCTGTTTTCAGGAAGCACCCAACAGTAATAAGGTGTGAACTTTGGCTGAGTGAGGTCAGAGCGGAGATCTCAGCTTCCTAGCTTAATGCTTCTAGTCGTTTCTTTCTTCCTTTCTTTCGCTGTAAGTTTCATATGCTGATATGCTGAGATACTAGGTATGGAGAGGGGGGGGGGCACCTCCTTGGATCTCACCATCAACAAAGAGTTCCTCATGCGTGCACCATATCCATGCTCGTCTTCTTTGCTCATGTTTCAGCTGTCAAGTCTCTTGACAGAATGCAATTTTTGGCAAGATGATCTACGTACGTACCGTGGAGACTGCTTTGGTGCGTGCGTAAAGAAGTTTCCCGCGACCTCCAGTAGGTGGGCTCATAGTCAGGAATGCCCATATTTCTTTCAGATACCGTGAAATCTCCCGTACAGTATCTGTCATCCTATATGTCTCCCGTTTTCCATTCTGTGTACACCACCCTACTTGACCTGGTATTAATCCTTGCTTCCGTAAGCAAGCGCGTATTTAAAAACAAAATGACTGACAGTTTGCCCAGGTAAACAGTTAGTATATGTCAGTGAACTATTTTCTCGTGTTTTTAACAACTGTCTTAAGTCCATAAATTTTGTTCACAGACAGCAACAGATTATGTCCCCTGGTTCTCTCGGCGTACTGAAGGCGCAATGGATGCTCTCAACAGTCTCTTATCAGTTTTGTGGAAAGGACGTCACAACAGGATCTCTTTATTTAATGTTACAGGTCCTTGTCAAGTGTCTTCAGAGTTTGATAATTAATTTTAAAACTACGAGATTTCAAAATGGCCCCAGGAAAAGAGCATGGAAAGAAGACTGAGGGCCACGTAAAGAATTGCTGCTGGAGGCGACTTTCCGGGCGGTAAACATTGTAACCGTAATCCAGGTTTAAAAAAAAGGGCAACAAACAGGCAATTATTTTCGCCACAGCACCCACACGCTGAAATCCTTATCCTCGGACAAATAGAAAAGCAGGCGCTGATAGTTGGCAAGGGCAGTATAAACCTACCAGGGAGAACAATGTGGTCCAGACACGTGGTTGTAACTGGGGCAGTAAACTGGGGGAGAGAAAAACTGAAACTTAGACCTTAGGAATGCTCATATTCAGGAGAACTGGATTATTTCATGCTCATCAGTCAGTCATTTGCATGTCCCTTGCGGAACTTTGGCTCCCTAGAATCTCTCCTGTAGGCCTCCCAGTTGTGAGCAAGATGCCCTGCTGCTGATGCATCCATTTGCAGATTATCAACGATGTCTTGCAGCCATCTTCGCCTTGGTCTTCCTCTCTTTCTTTTTCCCATTATGTACCCTTCCAAGACCGTCTTCTCTAGATTATCAAGTTTTCTTTGTTTAATCCTCTTTACTAGCCAACTTCTTCAATATTAAGTTTTTGTAGTATGGATATATTTGTTCTTTTTTGTGTCCATGATATTTGAAGAACTCTTCTGTAGCATTTATGTGTTTCTCAGCTGTTTTGTTAAGTGTCCAGGTCTCATGGGCATATGTTGCGATGGGAAAGATGCATGCCCTTAAAAATCTTATTTTTGTAGTTCTGTTCGTTCCTCTACACAGCTTCTTTAGTTGTTTTACTTTCTGAAGAGCGATAGATGTCCTCCTTTTAATTTCCCTCATTGTATCTCCATTATTAGTTAGTAATGATCCAAAATATTCAAAACTCCCCACCTCTTCCAATTTTTCCTCATTGATATATATTTCAGCTGCATTATTTGTTTTCATGGTCATAAATGATATAAAATTCTCCCAGCAACTGATATTGAAAAAGGATAAGTTATAGGTAAAAATCCCCGTTTCCACACCATTAAGGCATATTGGTGGATACGGCCCGAATTTCCAAGAACTTCGGCACATGAAACTGTGATATGGTCAGTATCACGCCTGGCTGCATTTACCTTCCCAGATTTTTCTGGTACCTATATTTTTTTTTTTTAGGATGAGTGATCCTCGGGCCGTTTTTATTATGTACCTGAGGGTAAAAAAGCCACTGCTGGGACTTGAACCCGCTACCACTGGATTAGTAAACTGGGCGTTTAACCATTCAGCTAACCAGGTCACCATTGAAAAAAAGGCCATAAATAATATAAAATATGCATTGAAATTGGACATTTAAAATGTGAACTTTGGGCATAGTATGGAGCTGAGAAACACTGAAAACCAGACTTCGGTGAAAAGACTATTGGGGAGAGAGGAAGAAACAAGGGACTACGGCAGTTCAGATGGGGGCAAAATATCAATAGAGGGACAAGGGACAGTTCTTTTTAAGTACAACGGACGGGTCTTTTTCTTTAAGTACAATAGACAACTATGTTTGAGATTAAGTCACGGCTCTGTTTAAGTACAAGGGGCAGCTATGTATAAATACAAAGAAGAGTCGTTTAAGTATAAGAAACAGCTCTGTTTAAATACAAGGAAGAGCTGTACACATATAAGAAACGGCTCTGTTTAAATACAAAGAAGAGTCGTTCAAGTATAAGAAACAGCTCTGTTTAAGTACAAAGAAGAGTCGTTTAAGTATAAGAAACAGCTCTGTTTAAATACATCGTCAAGATTCATAGATATTCATTAAAAGTAAAACTTAGCTGTGAGCACGCAGAGAATGATGTCTAAAGAAAACTATCTGGGCTTGGGACACTAGCGCAAGGATCTTCACTGAAGCACAATATCTTATGCCGGTTTAACATTGACCTGACCTGCATCTTTGGCGTATTGGGGGCGGGAGGGGGGACACCGAAATTACAACAGCCACAACAATTTTGGAAATGAGCCATACCTTCTGTGCTCAACTTTGTATACTGGTGAGGCAACATACAGAATATTTACCTATGTTTGTAAACCACACCAAGAGTGCATTTGTTCCATGAGGGGAAACTATCCAATCATTTGGCCGGTAACAAGATGCCAGCAAGCTGGGGGGGGGGGGGACTGTCCAATCATTTGCCCCGTAACAAAGTACCAGCAAGTTAGAGGGGAAACTATCCAATCATTTGCCCCGTTTCAAGGTGCCAGCAGGCTAAAACTGTACGTGAAATTTGATAGAAACTAAATTAAATTTTATCAGACAGAGAACTTTCTAGTTTTTTTCCCCACATAATAATTATTGCAATATTAGTTTGCTAAAATCATCATTCTTACATGCAAGGGATAGTATTATCATCCTTGTGTACAGGACGCCCAATCATCATCTGTACAGATAGGAGCTGGGCATCTGAGCAACAAAATGGTTAGCGCACTAGTATGTCATGGCGAGGGCCAGTAGCTCGAATCAGGCTGAAGGGGCCTCGGGCATCTAACTGTAGAGATAGATATCAGGCTTTTTACTGAGCTAGGGAAGTGAAGGCGGCCAGGCGTGATGCTGACCACGTCACCCTCTAGTGTGATGACCAGATCGAGATAAATATGGGCGCTAATACTCTATCTCTTAGGCGCCTCCATAGCATAAAGGGGCGGCATTTACCTTACGCATTGGAGCTTGAATCATTATCATTACGTGAAAATGTCATCCGTACACGCAGTTCCTTACACACAGTTCTTTACACGAATGAACTAGTGACATCTTCCTGACTGAATGAGCTATAATCATGTAATACTATAATACGTCCTTGTCTTGCCTTGTCTTGCATTCTCTTGTCTTGTCTTGTCTTCTCTTGTCTTGTCTTCTTTTGTCTTGTCTTGTCTTGTCTTCTTTTGTCTTGTCTTGTGTTCTCTTGTCTTGTCTTGCTATCTCCCTGTAACTGCGAGCTGGTGTTCTTTGCAGCCGATGCTGTAAAGATGCTGGGCTACAGCATCATATCGGCGTGGGGACGGATTATGGCATCTATTTTTTCAGTCCCAGAGTACAGCTAAAAAGCAGGGGGTGTGCATTGCTTCTTTAACAGACTCCACCACCATGGAAGCTATGGCGATCCCTGCCCCGTTAGCCAGGCTAGGCCTGTTAATGGGGGTACCAACAGAGAGGTGGGACAGGGTCTTGGTCAGCTATTGTTCGCTAACCCAGACCCTAGCATATCATATGTGGATCGCTGATTGTCTAATCGGGCAGCTCCTCCATCACTCCATAACACGTCCATAAAACGCTTTGCCATGCACCGTTCATAAGATGTATTACCATAATACGACCCTTAGATGTATTGCCTCAGTGTTTAACGTGGTCCTTAAGAAACTACATAATCAGGAAGCGCAGTATTAGATATTTACCTCATTTACTTAAAGGCTGCAAGAACTACCAGCCAGGTTTGTGCATGTTGCCTAGAAAACTTCCTTCTCTCAATTTTTTTTGTTTGTTTGCACATTAATGTCCAAACCCGTGTGAGATTTTGAAGCCAGAATTTTGACCGAGTTAAAGAAAGTTGGCGCACAGCGTTTACGAGATAACCTTATGCTGAAGGAGCCCCTCTTGATTCATCTCAAGTGTGATACAAAATCCAGCACAGCGCAAGGAAGCACGTTTATCTAATACAGGCTCCACAGGTGCTTGATAGACTGTAATTTGCTTCTGTCGGGGTGTATGGGGTATGCGTACAAGAAAGCGAGGGTGCGTTCGTAGTATAAACACGTACAAAACACTGATAACGCAGTTGTAAGGGATACTTATCATGCAACGATATGAGTATACAGTGAAGTATCGAGACAAACAGTGGAGTGAAGACAGCAAGAAAGACACAATCTAACCGCGCATGAAAGCTGTACTACCGGGCAGAACTGCAGTGGATCGAGGCAGACAGACATCGTCAGTTCTACAAGAGAACCTAGTCGAATTTAAAAAAAAAGACTTCACTGACAACTGTGAAAACAGTGTATATGTCAATCAAGAATGAAGGAGTGGGGGGGGGGGGGGGGTTGAAACTTGGAATGGCGAGAAACGAACGATTTATCGATACGGATGGTCAGCCGACAAAGAACAGGTCTCATCAGTTTATCTGTACGCTGAAGGAAATACTGAAGAGGAAATAGATGTGTCCAGAGTGCACATATGATGGTCGTTCCTAACTAGTTAATTAACAGAGCTTCAAAGTGCAGGAAAGGCTAAATAAAAGATATAGGAATTTTTAAAAAAGGCAACAAACGGGCAGTTATTTTGGCTACAGGACACACACAGACACACAAAACTAATTATGTCAGTCCGTAAGAATAGTGAAAAGCAAAACTTCTATCTTTTTCCAAAGAAAACTAAATTGATGACAACTGACAAAACAAATAAGGCAGCTGAAATATGTATCAATGAGGAAAAATTGGAAGAGGTGGAAAGTTCTGAATATCTTGGATCACTACTAACTAATAATAGAGATACAATGAGTGAAATTTTAAAAGAGGACATCTACCGCTCTTCAAAAAATAAAACAACTAAAAGAAGCTGTGGAGAGGAACAGACAGAACTACAAAAAATAAGATTCTAAGAGCATGCATCTTTCCCATCGCAACATATGCCTGTGAGACCTGGACACTTAACAAAACAGCTGAGAAACACATAAATGCTTGATGAAAGTAAATGCCCCAGAAGAGTTCTTCAAATATCATGGACACAAAAAAGAACAAATATATCCATACTACAAGAACTTAATATTGAAGAAGTGTGGCTAGTAAAGAGTATTAAAGAGAGAAAACTTAAATATTTTGGACACATTAAACGTCATGATAATCTAGAGAAGACCGTCTTGGAAGGGTACATAATGGAGAAAGAGAGGAAGACCAAGGCGAAGATGGCTGCAAGACATCGTTGATAATCTGGAAATGGATGCATCAGCAGCAGGGCATCTTGCTTACAACCGAGAGGGCCCACCTACGGGAGAGCTCTTAGGAAGGCAAAGTTCAGCAAGGGACATGCAAATCACTGACTGACACTGAAATCCTTACCCCAGAACAAACAGAGAAGCGGGAGCAGAGAGTTGGCAAGAGCTATATAAGGGCAAAGCGCAACGATCTATGGTCCAGAAACTCGGACATGGCTGGGGAATAAACTGTGGGCAAAAAAAAAAGGCCCATGATTCTACGAAGAGGTGACCCGTGTAACTATTAGGTCAGCAAAACATCTTACCCAGATGTTATATGGACGCAGTACTAACCTATATGAGACTTATGTTTTATGCAGATTAGCCTTTCTTTATGAACCTTGCATTGGTCCTTCTTATAGAATAGACAGGGTTTGTCTTGATGTAATGGTGATAATGCAAGTAATAATTAAGGAACTAACTGCAGACAACGATTATAGCCAATATAACAGCTATAAGGAAACACTTCATCTAAGTGAAAAAAGAAAGGAAAAAAAAAACAACAACAAAATGGCAGAGATGACAGCTTCCTACATCCCGGTGACTTCTTCTTCTTCGTCGCTGGCTGAGACATCAGCGCCAGTCTCTCTCGCAAATGCCGCAGTTCGTCTCTTACTTTTCATCATCTCCGTAGAGCTTCTCCTGTAGAGGGCTGGGGGTCTGGGCCACTCCTTGCCCGAGTGGGCTGCGTAGCTGGCAACTCTGGAGACGCATGTGCTTGCCTGTTGCTCTTTTCCGTAGGCACATAGGTCTGTTGAGCCAGTTTACAGCATCTGGTATACATGGTGTCTCAACCTGCACGCTCCTTGTTCTCAGCCGGCAGATTATAACCTGCTTGTTTCTTGAGAGTTGGAATAGTTTGAACTGTACATATATGATATTACATATGAACTGCACATACATGATACCACATGTGAATTGTACATACATGATATCACAAACGAACTGCACATACATGACACCACATATGAACTGCACATGCATGATACCATATGTGAACTGTACATACATGATACAACATATGAATTGTACATATATGATACCACATACACTGATATGTTATTGTGAGTCGCCCCCCCTCTTTCTCTCTCACTCATTCTCACTCTCTCTCTCTCTCACACACACACACGCACACATTTTGTTTGTTTCTTTCCCATTCGTTTGTTCTTTAACGAATTAACAGACGTCACGAGAACCTTTTAACTTAACATAAAAAAGAGGGGAACTAACGCTTCTTCAGGTATTCCTCCTCCTCCTCCTTCTTCTTCTTCTTCAACTTCTTCTTCTTCTCCGAGCCATTAAGGCTCGTTGCTGCAGATAAAGTTCGCCTCCATTCCTCTCTATTCCTAATCTTCTCTCTCCAGTTGGTGACACCAATTTCTTTTATATCCTCTTCCATGTTCTCTATCCATCTCTGTCTTGATCTGCCCCTTGGTCTTGTTTCCTTCATCTCTTGTGCATACATAATTTTCGTTTGTCTGTTCTCCTCCATTCTTTCTACATGCCCCAGCCAGCGTAGTCTGTTCAGTTTATTGCCCGTACACTTTAACAAAACTCTAAAACTGTGGGAATCACTGCTCCGTGAAGGATTTGTTGACCATGTGGTACAACAGCTCGGTAGTCAAGTTCATGCCATTTGCGACCAACAATTCGTGTCTTGTGTATCATTTTCAGTCAGATTTGGTTAAAAAATGCAGTGACAGCAGAAATATAAATATCTTTGCCTGCACAGTTTCTTGTAGCCTTAAGCTACGGGGTTATAACGGAAATGGATGACGCCGGGACGAATGGTCTAGATTTGGATGTTTCAAAGTGCAGAACCGAAAGGTGTTTGGTTTGCACTGCGTTTGTGGCGGTTTCAGCTCAGTAATACGTCTCGTTTTTGGGTTGTACGTTGTTTGGGAATACGTGCACGTAGAGTTTCTTTGAGCTTCGTCGCAATTATTTTTGTATTGTTTCAGTGCCTTTTTTGTCCAGTGAGAAATTTTACAACGCTGAAAGAAAATGAAATAAATCTAAGAAAGAAATTTAAACAAATCTTTCGCCTCAAAGAAAAGGCATCCATCTCCAGCATTCATTTCCACGCATTTTTTTTTTCTTTTTTGTTTTCTTATTTTCTTCTGTTTTTTTTTCCTTTCAAGAAAAACCAAAGACGTTATTTAAAAAGTAGAACTGGACCGCCGTCTAGAAGACAGCGAAACAAAATAAAACTGGTTTGAGACTGAATCAGCGTTTCCTGGAAACCACCCCTCCCCCCGCCTTTCCTCGTTTTCATTCACTCATTTGCATGTCCCTTGTGGAACTTTGCCTCCATAACAACACTCCTGTAGGCCTCTCGGTTCTGAGCAGGATGGCCTGCTGCTGATGCATCCATTTGCAGATCATCAACGATGTCTTGCAGCCATCTTCCCCTTGGCCTTCCTCTCTTTCTTTTTTTTTCCATTATGTATCCTTCCAAGACTGTCTTCTCTAGATTATCATGACGTTTAATGTGTCCAAAATATTTACGTTTTCTCTCTTTAATCCTCTTTACTAGCCAGCCTTCTTCAATATTAAGTTCTTGTAGTATGGATATATTTGTTCTTTTTTGTGTCCATGATATTTGAATAACTCTTCTGTAACATTTACTTTCATCAAGCATTTATGTGTTTCTCAGCTGTTTTGTTAAGTGTTCATGTCTCACAGGCATATGCTGCGACTGGAAAAATGTATGCCCTTAAAAATCTTATTTTTGTAGTTCTGTCTATTCCTCTCCACAGATTCTTTAGTTGTTTTACTTTCTGAAGAGCTATAGATGTCCTCCTTTTAATTTCCCTCATTCTATCTCCATTATTAGTTAGCAGTGATCCAAGATATTAAAATCTCTCCACTTCTTCCAGTTTTTTCCTCACTGATACATGTATCAGCTGCCTTGTTTGTTTTGTCAGTTGTCATCAATTTAGTCTTCTTCGCATTAAGAGGTTTTGCTCTTCGCTGTTCTTACGGACTGACATAATTAGTTTTTCCATTCCTTTTTGTGTTGTGGACAGTAATACTGTGTCATCAGCCTATCTAATCTCTGGTATTTCATAACCTCCAATTGTTATGAGATCGTAATATTTTTTGTTTTCGTTTTAGACACATTAAAAGTCATGAAAATTTAGAGAAGACCGTCTTGGAATGATACATAATGGGAAAAAGAAAGAGAGGAAGACCAAGGCGAAGATGGCTGCAAGACGTTGTTGATGGCATCTTGCTTACAACCGAGAAGCCTACAGGAGAGCTATTAGGGAGGCAAAGTTCCTCAAGGGACATGCAAATCACTGACTGGCCTGACTGTATCTCTGTTAAATTCTAGACATGTCATCAACTCTTTTATATTCTGAAAGCGTGTATCTCTTTTATAGTCTGGAAACGTGTATATCTGTAAATGTCACGAACGAGTCATAGCAAAGCCCCTCAGACAAACATAACTGCTCAATTACTGCTGGGCGTAGCGGCATAATTCAAGGTATTTTTACAGCGGTCTAAAAAAACTGAACTTTCCCTCTACCTTGTAAAGTTACATGCGTCTGACAGTACACGAAAGGTCTACAGGTCATGTCTGTATTTTCTGGTCGACGCAGCGATTGTCTTAAAGAAGAAGCTTCGAGTCCAATGGGGAGTTGTTTGTTTACAGTGAAATGCATGAAATCAGTAAGTACCCCCCCCCCAGGAAACAGGGCCCATCTCAATAGACTGGACTCTGCTCAGTCCCTCAGTCTGTTACAAGAAGCACCGGGAAATGGGGCACTGTATAACGGACCTTAAGAAATGATAGAGACCTTGTGGTTTCCTTTGTCCAGGCTAGTTTAACTGAAGGCTGTCTACCAATGAAAAGACCGCATATTTTTTCTGTTCTGTCCGCTAATGACGAGTGGTCAGGTCGGCTGAGTGACTAGGCGCTCGGTCTACTTACCTGGTGGTACCGGATCCAAGCCCCATCAGTGGTATCACAACACTGAAAAAAAAAGTCGTCGTCCCCCCCCCCCCAGCTTTTCCCGGGGTCCACCCAGACTCTAAAAATAGGTACCAGAGAAATCTGGGAAGGTACACGCGGCCAGGCGTGATACTGACCACGTCGGACTTTCATGTGCCGACGGTCTTGAAAATATGTACCTAACGCCGTATTCCCCCATTATGCCTTAATGATGCCATGGAAACGGGGAGTTTACAGTGGTAACGCTGATGATGACGACGATAAAGTGATGTGGATAATCAGGCTCGATATTTTAAATATTTCGCGCGTTTAGGCAAATGTGGCTGCTTGTCTTACTTAACCGCCGTGGAAGGACCACAGGCTAGTGGATGAGCCACAAAGAAGTGGAGTCGGATTATGGTCAACTGTTATTCAAAGACTTCGAGCTAATAGCGTCAAATCCTCAGTATAGGCATCCGAAATCCTTGACCTACAAACTCAAGTGCACTCCCTCTACCCTCGCCTACGTTGAAGTGCCAGACGTAATTTTATCATTATGTGTTCTGTCATGATCCGTCTTGTCAAGGTCTGACCCTGTCGTAGTTTGACACACGTGTCAGGTCAAAACAAAACAGAAATCTGGGGTCCAGGACAGTAAACTCTCTGCAGCGTAATTCAACATTCGGTAAAATTTAGAACTTTGGGGGTATGGAAAAGAAAGATAGGGTCTTGGAGGAATGAGGGTAATAAAAGGGGTGGAAAAGAGGGTATCCGAAAGGGGTGGAAGAGAGGGTATCCGAAAGGGGTGGAAGAGAGAGAGGGCAGAAGTATATGGAAAAGATGGGTCGGTGGAAGAGAGGGGACAGAAGAGTATGGAAAAGATGGGTCGGTGGAAGAGATGGGGCAGAAGGATATGGAAAAAATGGGTCGGTGGAAGAGAGGGGGCAGAAGGATATGGAAAAATTGGGTCGGTGGAAGAAAGGGGACAGAAGAGTATGGAAAAGATGAAGCTTGGAGAGAGTAGAAAAAAAAAGAGGGGCTGGGAGGTAGTGGAAAAGAATGGGTATGAAGGGATGGAAAAGAGTGAACAGGGAGAGTATAGGCATTGCAGAACATGGAGGGTGTAAAAAAAAGGATGCGAGAAAGATATGGAAAGATAGAGCAGCGGAAAAGAGTTGACAGTGAGGGTGTAGAGGAGAGGGGGCTTTGAGGGGGTGGAAAAGAGAAAGGCTAGGAGGGAGGGGGTGGAAAATAGGGGACGGAGGTGGAAAATAAGGCTTGTAGGAGTTGGAAAAGAAGGGGCCGGGAGGGGATGACAGAAATTGGGAGGATAGGGAGGTGGAAAAAAAAGAGAGGGCGGAGGGCGTGTGTTGAAAAAATTCATTGCTCATGTGGATATTCCTGGGACAACTAAGTTATGCGCCAGCAGCCAGCGGATTACTGGTATATGTTGTGGCTCTTCACACATATCTTGGAAAACAACCCTACCATGTACCGTAAATGAGAAAACAGAGCCAAGGAATGCACGAGACCAGACAATGCTTCAACAGGTGGACGACAGACAGGGGAGTTCATAACAAAAAAATATTTCAGATGTGGCCGTTTTAGACACATCTGGCTGTAACAAGAACGCGTCTGACTTGAAAAATGAATTCCTCTCCCGCCTTCTCATTGTCTCAGTAGAATTATATTTAGAAGATCGGCTGCAGCAGATTATTATCAGGACATTTGATAAACTTGCTTACAGTGTATTCAGGAATAGAATAGAACAGTCAATCTACAGGTCGTGGTTTTCACACGTCAGGTGAGCTGCGGTAAGAACTTTGGAAAAGAACTAGACATTCCAAGCTTATAGCTAAAGAGAAGGTCACTGTTGGCGAAATAAAAGTTGCTAAAATGCTGGATTATAACAGAAGGGGAATTAGTTATATATATTTAAAAAAACATTGGGCCTATCCTATTCGCATAAAAGCCAGGTCAGTGGAAGAGTTAACTACATTTGGGGGGGGGGGGAACAGTTTAATCTGAGAGAGAAAACGCTGTCCGATCTGGTATTCGAGGACTCATAGCTGACATGCTAACATCATGGTTGGTGGACCATAGCTGACCAAGACCCTGTCCCCCACCTCTCTGTTGGGTACCCCCAGTAACAGACCTGGCTTGGCTAACGGGGCCAGGGATCGCCATAGTCCCCATGGTGGTGGAGTCTCCTAAAGAAGTATTGCTCACCCATTGCTTTTTTTTTGTTTGATCTACTCACGGCTTGAGAAAAATAGCTGCTGTGACTGGCATCCAAGCCGACACGATGGTGTGTCTCATTATCTTCACCGCACCCAAGTAGACCAAGCCGACACGATGATGTGCTTCATTATCTTCACCGCACCCAAGTAGACCAAGCCGACACGATGATGTGCTTCATTATCTTCACCGCACTCAAGTAGACCAAGCCGACACGATGATGTGTCTCATTATCTTCACCGCACTCAGGGAGATTGAAGAAGAAGAAGAAAAAGATTCGCACCTTGGACAAAATATCTTTCAAATAAATTAGAAGCATCTTGTGCAATTCATCTCTATCAGTGAACATCAGAATTAGAGTTCTAAAATGCTACACTGAGCCTATCCTACTCCATGGAAGAGAGTCGTGGACAGTCAACAGATCGATGCAAAAATCATTAAAGGCAACAGAGATGTGCTTTCTTAGAAGAACGTTAAGAATCCCATGATCATCTAAAGATGACAAACCAGGAATGTCTAATAAAACCAGAAAGGAACCTAATCAAGTCCATAAGAAAGTTACATTCATCATTCATTGGACATAAGAGGAGGGCTTGGCAACTTCTTAGCAACAGGAAAAATAAGTGGAAAGAGAGACACAGGAAAAGCAAAAATAAAAAAAAAATTTCTGAACAGTAACACTATGGCACAACCCCCCCCCCCCTCTCCCCCAACCCCGCAACCAACTGAGCTGATGGAAGATATCACGAACCAAGTTCCATGGAGAAGCATTTCCACCAAGCCTTCGGGCGCGGCACCAGATGATGATGTATTGTAGAAAGCACAAAAATGAGTTTCTGGAAAAAGAAACGTTTAAATATTTCTCTTTAAAAAAACGAAACAAAACAACAACAACAACAATAACAACAACAGCAACGGGTGATAAAGGTGAATAGAAACATTAAGAGAGGGTTTAACAAATAAGAAAATAAAAGGCAACAAGAGACTGCACGCCCACCAGCATCTGCAGTCCTCAGAAACAAATTGCTTTCCCACACGCATGTCGGGGTTATCGAATACACAGCGTCCAGATAAGAATCGACCAGGAAATAAACAAACAATAAATACCAAGGCTAGAGTGCCTAACCTCCTGTAGTGAGCGCATGTATTTAATTTCTAGATATGAATCGAAAAGGCAAGTGAGGAATTGCATATGTCACGGTTTCTTTCATGCGTCCATTCTCCTCTCTCTGTCCATCGTTATACCCCCGTCCATGTTTTTTTTCATAAACAGTTTATGTGTTATTATTTTGTTATGTACAGTGTTATGATATTTTTCTCGTCTCTCAGCCAATCTTAGTTCTGCTAAACAGCATTCTTCATGGCTGATAGATCAAAAGGGACATTGGTGTTACTTTGGTGAAAAGACGTTTGGTTAAGGTTGTGACCACCTTACAATTAGCAGTAGTAGTAGTAGTAGTAGTTGTTGTTGTTGTTGTTGTTGTTGTAATTCTTTGAATGGCGAGCGGTAGTAATGTTGACGCGTGTGCTTTACTCTCCCCCAAGAGTGGTATCTCCACTACCAAAAGAAAGCAAATCTTTTCTAATCTTTCTTCTCATCTAGACATTTTTAAAAAAACACAAAAAACAAACAAACAAACAAACCCTGTTTTCTTTCGAAATGAAGAGAACTAAGTTTCATTTCTAGCCATGCTGAATGTCCGTTTCTAAAAAACTCTGTGCCTGGAAAATAAGACATCACTGGGGAACTGCGCAAAAGACGATGGCGTGTCGGTATGAACAGGGCGGGTACCAATCGTTGCTATCAGAGCTGAGGGGTTTCCTTTTTACTGTGCTATGTTGAGTAAACACAGGACGTGGCATTTCAGAAAGAAGCAGGCCCTTGAGGGCGCATCTGCCTCTAAGACATAGCCGAATCAATAAACAATAGCTTAAGTTGTTAAAACGCTTCAAAAAAAGATCCTTTTGTTGTTGTTTATCTGTCGATAAAGACTGGAATTACCCTCCCCTTCCCCCCCCCCTCTCTCTCTCTCTTGACGTCAGTGCCGGAGAACTGCCCCAGCCAAAATCTGAATATCTTGGAGGGAGAGAGAGAGAGAGAGAGAGAGAGAGAGAGAGATAGTAAGGAAGCTCTGTGGTATCTGGGGATGTTGCAACAGTCCAATAATGATCAAATGTGACATCTGTTTAGAACCTGAACATTGTAGTTTTCTTGGAACGGCACCATGTTTTCTTAAAGGGGCATCATGTTTGATTAGAGCGGCATCACGTTTTCTTAAAGGGGCATCATGTTTTATTAGAGCGGCATCATGTTTTCTTAAAGGGGCATCATGTTTTATTAGAGCGGCATCATGTTTTCTTAAAGGAGCATCATGTTTTATTAGAGCGGCATCATGTTTTCTTAAAGGGGCATCATGTTTTATTAGAGCAGCATCATGTTTTCTTAAAGGGGCATCATGTTTTATTAGAGCAGCATCATGTTTTCTTAAAGGGGCATCATGTTTTATTAGAGCGGCATCACGATTTCTTAAAAGGGGCATCATGTTTGATTAGAGCGGCATCACGTTTTCTTAAAGGGGCATCATGTTTGATTAGAGCGGCATCACGTTTTCTTAAAGGGGCATCATGTTTGATTAGAGCGGCATCACGTTTTCTTAAAAGGGGCATCATCTCTTCTTGAAAGGGCATCAAGTTTTTATATAGGGGCATCATCTGTTCTTGGCGGATCATAATGTTTTTGGGAGGGGCATTATCTGTTCTTGAAGAGGCATCATGTTTTCACGGAGGGACATCGTGTTTTCTTGGAGGGGCATCATCTTGTGTATGCCTTAAGAAATCAGAAACATGCCAGCTGTCATCAGGGGCTGCTGAGTACATAGGGTTAATGAACCACAATCATCATCACCACCACCACAACCAACACCACAATCACCACCACCACAACCAACACCACAATCACCACCACCACAACCAACACCACAATCATCACCACAGAAAACACCACAGTCATCACCACCACCACCACAACCAATACCACAATCACCACCACCACCACAGTCATCACCACCACCACCACCACAACCAACACCACCATCACCACCACCACAACCAACACCACAGTCATCACCACCACCATCACAACCAACACCACAATCACCACCACCACCACAACCAACACCACAATCATCACCACAGCCAACACCACAGTCATCACCACCACCACCACAACCAATACCACAATCACCACCACCACAACCAACACCACAGTCATCACCACCACCACCACCACAACCAACACCACAATCACCACCACCTCAATCAACACCACAATCATCACTACCATCACCACAACCAACACCACAGTCATCACCACCACCACCACAACCAACACCACAATCATCACCACCACCATCACAACCAACACCACAATCATCACCACCACCACCACCACAACCAACACCACCATCACCACCACCACAACCAACACCACAGTCATCACCACCACCATCACAATCAACACCACAATCACCACCACCACAACCAACACCACCATCACCACCACCACAACCAACACCACAGTCATCACCACCACCATCACCACCATCACCACCACCACAACCAACACCACAGTCATCACCACCACCAACACCACCATCACCACCACCACAACCAACACCACAGTCATCACCACCACCATCACCACCATCACCCATAGGTTTAAAAAAAATAATAAGCCATTAGCGTAGTCATCATGGCAAAAAACAACTAGTATGTGTCTGTCTGTCTGTCTGTCTGTCTATTTAAAACATAAATACTAAAAAAAAACAACTATCATACATTAGATATACTCTATTAAATCGTTTATTGTGTAGTTGTGCGTGACAGGTTTTCATTTGATAGCTATTATTATCTTTATATGCATGTATTACTAGTCCTAAAGCGAAGTTGAATGATTATTTTAGAATGAAAGTTAAGGCATGAAGAGCCTAGGTGACTAAGGCTTTACCCATTGAAAATTACAATTCATTCTGTTTTGTCGATCTTTCCGTCTTTATGTATATCCCTGTACCATCCGCCATTTCTTTCATTCTTTATGACTATGTATTCGTCTGGAAGTATGGGCCTTCCTTCTACATGTCGCCGGTCTGTCCTAGTGTTTTCCTCTGTCCAGGATTGACGTCTGTGTATGTTCTCGAAACTCTGCTTTGGGCGGCGTCTCTTTCAGCGGTTTTTTTTGTTTTGTTTTGTTTTGTTTTTTACCCACTATGCCTACATCTGAAAATCAGCGAGATACGAAATCACCAAATCTCCATACTTGAACAAAACCGGGATGACAGACTTGATGGATGAGATGATAAAGTTTTGCACGTAAAGTATGAATCAAGCTCAGCTACAAATGAACCGGACACAAAACAACGTTTTATATGCAGGGGGCGTGTGAAAGAATCTAGATAGGGAATTGATCTGGTTTACTGTGATATTTTGGGCTTATCGCATTCTGCGGATGTGAACTGTCTTCAGCAGGGCCAGTTTGGAGAAAAGGGGGGGGGGGTGAAGAAGGGTATGTGGGGGGGGGGGAGGGGTGAGTGATAAAGTTCCTGCTGACGATGGGAGTCTTATTTAGATGAATGAGCTTGTGAACGTTTAATGAAGATGGTACAGGTGTGAGAACAGCTCAGCGAAGCTCGTTAAAGGCACCTGAGTGGGTCAGTACAGCCTGTCTCTCACACCGAGGGCGGCCCGTGCCGGCTGTTCACGTCCGGCTGAAGGTGTCCCAGCTACCCACCCATCTCCAGTGTGCAGAGAAGTCAAGGAAAATGTCGTCACAAACACCTAAGTCTCCAAGTGTGACATGACTATCTCAGCCGACTGTTAGAAGTAAAAAAAAAAAAAAAGAGTTTGGCTGAGGAGTTCTTTTCACATGAATCATGGCTGAGGAGTTCTTTTCATATGAATCATGGCTGAGGAGTTCTTTTCACATGATGAATCATGGCTGAGGAGTTCTTTTCACATGGATCATGGCTGAGGAGTTCTTTTCACATGAATCATGGCTGAGGAGTTCTTTTCACATGAATCATGGCTGAGGAGTTCTTTTCACATGAATCATGGCTGAGGAGTTCTTTTCACATGAATCATGGCTGAGGAGTTCTTTTCACATGAATCATGGCTGAGGAGTTCTTTTCACATGAATCATGGCTGAGGAGTTCTTTTCACATGAATCATGGCTGAGGAGTTCTTTTCACATGAATCATGGATCAGCCCAAGTCAGCTTCTAAGCTGCTGAAGTTTCTGGAACAGTACGAGCTAAACAAGAACGCGCCGACGAAATAAAGCATGAAAGAGAAAGCTCCACGGAAACTGTAAAAGTTACACTAAAGGTAAACATTCGAGTCAATGATCTCGGGAGATAACGGTTCTGAAAATCTCCGCGAAACTGTTTTGAGGGAGGCGTGTAGTGAAATAAAACAGAAAGGGTAATCAGCAGAGTAAGCGAGGGTAGCAGTTTTTTGCACTTTCTTACATAATTCCTATCCGGGCCCCTATCTCCAGTACTGAATTGTCTTCTATGCCATTGTTAAAATCCCCCCACCCCTATATTTTGCTTATTATGGCTACACAAATAACTATTCAGACTGAAGTGAAAGGTGTGCAGAATGGTGAGATGCAAAGCAGCCTTGTAAGGTCAACAGCCACACTTAGTGTGCTAGATGACAAATATCCATGTGACACCTGGATACCTGTGTATACAGACGGATCTGCACTCAATGCCATAAAGAATGGAGGGGCAGGAGCACATACTGAATATCCAAACAACACCTCTGACAAGATTTCCATACCCACTGGAAAATACTGCAACAACTTTGATGCAGAAGTTAGGGTAATTATTGCTTCAGTTGAAAAACTAGCAGACTCCAGAATTGATACATGTCCTGTAGTAATTCTCACAGATGCAAGATCAGTACTGGAAGCTCTTCAGTGCAACAAACTACCAGACCTTAAGGATGCCTTGTCAAAAATTGGCTTACAACATGGAGTCACTTTGCAATGGATTCCCTCCCACTGTGGGATACCAGGCAATGAGAAAGCTGACCATCTGGCCAAAGAGGGCACTGAAATGGAGCAACCAGACATACCAATCACCTATAATCAGAAGAAAAGCATGATAAAAACCTACAGGAAGCCACAAACACCACCACATGATGACTATCACATGCTAAACAGAAAGGAACAAGTCACCATCTTCCGTCTCCGAACAGGACACATCCGACTCCGAAGTCATATGTATACAAAGTTTAAGGTTGGTACTACTAATCTATGTACATGTGCCCAGGTGCCCCAAACTGTGGAACATATCCTCCAGAACTGCACCAACTATGAAACACTGAGAAATAATTACTAGCCCAGTGAAACCACTAAAGAAGATAAGCTCTGTGGTTCCATACATGAATTACAAAAAACAGTGAAATTTATCCAAGAGACAGGACTGCAGATATAGACAGACAATGCGAATGAAGAAGAAGAAGAAGAAGCTTATTATGGCTTATTCAGAAGATGACACTTTAGAACCCTCCCCCCTTTCCATATTTTGCTTTTTATTGGCTCATTCAGAAGATGACACTTTAGAACCCTCCCCCCCCCCCCTTTCCATATTTTGCTTTTTATTGGCTCATTCAGAAGATGACACTTTAGAACCCAACCCCCCCCCCCCTTTCCATATTTTGCTTTTTATTGGCTCATTCAGAAGATGACACTTTAGAACCCTCCCCCCCCCCCTTTCCATATTTTGCTTTTTATTGGCTCATTCAGAAGATGACACTTTAGAACCCTTCCCCCCCTTTCCATATTTTGCTTTTTATTGGCTCATTCAGAAGATGACGCTTTAGAACCCAACTCCCCCCCCCCCCTTTCCATATTTTGCTTTTTATTAGCTCATTCAGAAGATGACACCTTGCCC